>DWME01000508.1:0-32813 GCA_018244795.1 Parelbella ahira ahira
TGGCAAAATTCTGGGCTAAAACCATTTAGGGACTTAAAATGTGTTTGTCATCGACACGCTAAGAAGAAGAAGAATACTTCTGATTGCCATATGCCCGTCAGATCTGTAAGGGTTGAGATATAGATATAGGACTTATGATATAATCGCAATTATGATAAGCGCGTAATTTACTACTATATTCTTGACACTCTTTTCGATTCCAGAACAATTTTCATTGAATGCAGGTTGGTAATAAATCCTATTCTACAATATGTTGAACTACTTTAAAAGCATTCAATAAAGATCGTTACGTTATTTTCGTATTGTCTACATATTGAACTACATAACAAGCAATCCCTCGGGACGTCTAAGTTTCGTTAAGTAAACAGTATTCCAGTTTGAAATCTACGAGTAAGCATTATAGACACTCGTTGAGTATTGCGAAATGCACGACTGTATGAACCTATACTACAACACTCTAATCAAGGCTGACACGTGCTATGGAACTATGGAACCTATGCATCTTTAGCTGATTTTTGAGAAGACCACACTAATGCTTAAAGCAAACTTTACATGTTTTAGGCTGGTATCTGGACTTGCCTGCAGTATAATATAGTTGTAACACATCATCTTTAAGTACCATTATCGCCCCACACTCGACAGGAATCTCTCACCAGAATCGGGCTCCTTAAGGTTATGTTTACGCTGGACATATGAGTGGATAGATGTATTGTGCGATAAACAACTTAGCAGTGTAGGTGTCCTTATAATTATTTATTTACCGCTGTAGCGAGTAAAGTTAAGATTCTCTAAAGAATAATCTGAGATCCACAACTGGAAAGCTGAGAACTAAAGAACTTCAATACATCCAGTTCAATAGTAACATCGATGTGTAAATGATCGAAAGTAGTAATTGCAGTCTACCTATGCGTGATACAGTCCTCAAAAAAAGGCATTATGAATTATAATATTCATTTTATATGTACGTACATACATACCTACACACGCACACACACTACGCACACACGCATATATACATATATATATCTACGTTATGTCAGTCATATTATTATTGGATTTTTTCCATTAGTTGGTAAACAATTTGCACATGTATTCGGTGTGTAATACAAACTGTATATTGCATTACAAACCCGTAATATTGGTATAGCAAAACAATTAACTGATAAATGTCTCTTCCTCTTTAATAGTTTACCGCTCTAGAGAAGACGACACGACGGGAAAAGTACTCCATATGTTAATAAATACAAACGCTTTTTTACAGAAACTTTGTTACACAAAAGAAATTTAACACATAACATGGTAAGTTAGACACAACGTTTTTAAATTAGGCGTGCTCTATGCAACTTTTGTTTTTCGACGCCACCTCTTCTTTTGGAAGCAACATCGAAACGATGGCTAAAGCAATTTTAATGCTTTGAAACGTCGGGACAGTTTCGTGTGTTTACACAGTAACGAATGGGAATAAAAGTAAATTGTGTGCACGGTTGGAATGTCAATGAAATAGGGTCAGTGGCTATCTCGATAATTTCATACAACTGCGGGTGAAACTCAAAAGCGTCGGCAAGAAGGAAGAAGAGTAATTTAAGGTCTCGTTCTACTTATTTTATTTTAATATTCGTAGTGAAACACGCAACTATTGTAAGTGTATATAAAAATAAAATAATAACATTTAACTATAGTTTAATTTTTTTACTTTGGAACATGGAATTTACATACGTGCTGCTAAAATTGTGTATGGCAAACATGGCATACAGACGGGACAATATCATGTTTATCATTATAATAATAAGAATAACTACTATTCCGTCTGGATTCACCACTATCTACAGGTATATAATTAGTCGAATTTGTTTGCGTAATTGTACAATCATTTTCGATGTACCTAGGTATATATTTATATAAAAAAAAAGGGCAAGTTTGCTCACATTTCGTATGTACAATGGAGTTTCCGACCGGCCGAGAATCAAACCTGGAACCGATGCACGACGGGCCGTCATGGTCATTGCTGTGCCTAAATAATCGTCACAACACTTGAATGTCTTTTATATTCTAATTACAAAAGAGAACACATTTTTTGCTCTAATCGCCTAATATATTAAAGTAAGTGTATTTCGTCGAGGTGAATGTATTTGGATCTTGCGAAATTTCCTAAGTTTGTAGGTAACAATAAATTATTATCACCTTTAAATGAGACATTGTCAAGGAATTGGGTGCGAGGAGTAAGTAAATAAGGTTTATCGGCACTGAATCACGCATCTTATATGAACCATCAATCAAGGCTTTATCATTTATGTTTATAAACTATTTTCGAATGCCAACTAAATGGCTGATAATACCTTTCAGTTCTTAGATGTTGCTGATGTGATAAGCGCAAGAGAGGGGTCATAGAACTTTGCAGGTCTCAGGTCTGACTGAGAGAAAGAGATGGAATACTTTCATTACGTCTTACGCCTATCCTTCCATTACTTTACTTTGGTATGCATGATTACGTTGGCGACCGCGCTGAAAACTATATTTGTACTTAAATTTTATCTCAACTCGGGTATGAAATGCAATATCGTTTTATAAGTACATTTTATTTTACGTTTTACAATACCACTAATTTAATGTAACAAACGCTTTGTTTGAATTGAGCTTTTCGTTTATTTTATACAACTTGAAGGAAAATTATAATCAAGAAGCGCGTTAATACTATTCATAATAAAAATCATAAGGCAGCGTCGCAGCCTTCGGAGTTCTGTTCTTATTAAATTAGGGCTTATATATGACCTATTTTGATGAAGCGACAGCTTCGCGACAAAGCGCATGCTTAGCGTTGGCTGAGTTGCAAGATGCGTGCAGTTGTAAAGTTGGGAAGAGAAGTTATAGCGAGCGCGAGGATTCCGAGCGGCGCACCATTCGCGGTCCGACGCTAGCCAGGCACGGTCGGTGCCTGCGCGCTCGCCGCATTCAGGACTCAACTTTGTACAACTCAGTCTACCGACAGCAACCGTCACTCAGACCACGATGAGGGTCCCGGCGGCCCTCCTGCTCGTCTTCGTGACATTACTGGCGAAGGTAAGTACACATGCGCGATATTGCGAATGTGCACGTCGTTTGCGCTGTTTTACAAACAAAACTTTTTCAACGCACGATTTAGTCAGGTTTAGATTTCGCAGTACCTAAAACAGATCAATTTTGGTTTTGGTCACTCAAGTTATCGAAGTTAACTTAATAAAAGTAACAAAGTTAGCTCGCCGGCGAACGAGCCGGTTTCTGCAACAGCCGACTGCAGAACAAACTTTAAACTTTACGACGCTTATTTAACACATACGAAGATTCAAATATTATAATATATTGAAATTATGTTTTGCTTAGCATTTCTTGCATTAAAAATTATAAGTATTATGTAGGTAATTACTGTTTTTGTACCCCTGTTTTTATCTCGATTTTTTGTCTATCGTGACTTGGTATGTAACTAGAAACGTTAATATTACTACGTATTTAATATATTTTGTTACTGTATATTTATATATATTTTGCTTTAATTAAGTGGTTAAATTAACAGTAGCGTGTCATTGGAGAGCCCTATGTCCAGCAGTGGACGGAAGTAGGTCCATTATTATGATGAAGCGATGAAATTTATTAATGTAAGGAATATTGAATCAAGAACAAAATTATTTATAAAACTTTTCTTATTGCTAGAACTGGTGGTGATACTGTAAAAATGTCTCGAAAATTTTGTTTTCAGTATTGACGATACTTTTATTCTTATACTTTGATAATAATAATTAATAATTAATATTAATATTTTTTTTTTTATACTTTTATTTATACTTTTATGTTATTCATGTGCAATTATATTTAGTTTCAATTGTATTAAAGCGAATGTTTAGAAATATTGTGAGTCAGTCCAGAATGGTGCGTTTTTAATTTTTGAGGTTGTCGCCAAGTAACATTTGTAAATGTTTATAACTTAACACAGAAATAAAAATGACAATAGCGATTTCTGGTCAAGTTTAGCAAATAGTTTGGTACATTGACATTTATACAATCCCTAACTCATAACGTGCAGAGAAATGTATCTTTATGATTTTAAATTTAAAGATTTTCGCATTACAACGGAAATAAGCTAAATTATAGAGATATTTTTTTATATAATCCTATTAGTATCTATTAATGACTATATTTATTTATAATCAATAGTTATTAAATTTTTCTTATTTCTAGTATGTTATAGTAATTTTTCTACCCAAAACCTTAAGCTGAGATATCATGTCTTATACTATTTTAGTAATAAGACGAATTAATTGAAAAGAAAATGACCGCGGATGTGACTGTCCTGCTATGTGACAAAGAACAACATAATTTATTTCGGTATGAAGTGACGGCCTCATTGCAAACCGCGACCTTTAGTCGTGACATCCTGGGTGCATAATCCGGGTCGGGTATTATTGAATTTTTTTACTTAGAGTTTCAGATAGAAATTTCTAGTAGCGATTCGGAGTCTGGATCTCTCTCTACCGTCACTAACACTAAAGCTTCTGTGATTTGTTTCCGACATACAGGGCTTAAGTAATTGACAGAAGCCTTGTAGAACAAAAATGTGACAACAATACAGAAGAGTATCGACGTATTGTAAAAACAGCAGCACTCCTTAAACGAGATGTTTGCGAAAATGCGAAAACTAGGGCTTTATAAAAAATGTTAGTACCTACATAAATTATAGGAAATTTTGTTAAGAATAATTTTGTATATAAATATGTTTATTGAAAGATGATCTGCAAATAAGATATTGTCCAGAAACTGCTCTTAGGCGGCACTTTTCCAATACGGCAGGCCGACTAGACTATGAACGAGAAAGGTTTTTAGGATGTTTATCATTGAGAAAACGGAGTTTGGATGGAGTTTCAAAACCAATCGCGATACGAAAATTTTGTATTATCTGTAGGATTTTTTATTCTATAAATATAGAATTATTTAAAAGAATCTTTTTTTTATATATTTACTGGTGACACCTTTACTTGTGATTTTTACGGGTTAATGATTATTACTTTAGGCATATCTTGTTTTAGCTACCTGCTCTAAGACTTGCACTATTAAGTATATATTTTAATGTACGTATCGTAAGGTATAAGGGAGAGTTTTAAAAATGAATCACAAACTTACTCATATATATATATATATATTAAATAAAAAAAAACTTTTTGTATTGACGTTTATGTAGTTACTTAAGTAACATTGTAATTTCTAAAAAAACGTAATTAATACTTGGATTATTATTCAATGAAATTGCATTGACATACGAATATATAGGCATTGAAGGAATTGCTTTAGGCAGTCGAATTAGATTGCGTTTGAGATTATTAATGAACTGCAATATTTCAGCTTCTCTATATCGTAAAACGTACAAATGATTTTATTAATATTATTGTTTTACATCATGTCATGTTCCTGCTCCCCCAGACCTATATTAATTATACAATTGTACAGAAAGAATACTACTAAAACAAATTGATAATAAGTTCATAATTTTGACTCACTAAACTATTTCAATATTAGTTTAATTCAGTAACATTAAAGTGTGCACAAGTGTAGTTATCGTATAATATAATAAATTGATAGGTGATTTGTGAATAAACTTAACCAGGTGGTCGCACGCACAACACGGTAAGTTTGCTGCTTGCACCTGTAACTTTAAAAAGTAACTTTAACATAAGAAACATCCGTGACTGCGGATGAAAACAACGTGAGGACACCTGAACGCTGTAAGCATTTTTCAGAATGTTAGATTATATTGTTATCGCTTTTCATTGTAAAAGTGCGCCCGTCCCAACTTATAATAAAATAAAAATAATCGAGCCATTTATAATTAATTCCATTGTTGGAACTAGGTCTCCTCTCATTCCCAAATTGCTCATCAATAAAAGTAAGTACAACTAAATTAATAACGCTAATTACACGTTAGCTTATGCTAACTGCGTTAGAACCCTTCGTGATTTAGTAAGCCTCTATCACACCTTTCGAACTGAACCACAACTTACTACATCTGCAGCTTAGCGGCAGAATTAGGACAAGCATAGAGGCTTACTCAAGTGTACCCTTCGTAGGGTATTCACACACCTTCATAGTAAAGGTGTGTGCTTATATATTCGGATTGAAACAATTAAACTTATAAACATATTAATCTGTTATTATTAACAATATTGAGGTTTTGTTATAGATGGAAGCTTTAAAAACTATCCTACTAGTGATGAAAGTTAATCAATGAAACTTTTATCAATGATGCCATGACAGTTTCAATGCTTGAATTCAACGTACGGTGTGTTTTGTTGAAATGCCTTGAGCCTTTTAACTGTGAACATATCTTAGGCACCCTTCAGTAATCTCCAAGAAATTGTCGTTTTTGATTGTACCGATAATATTATGTATTTGTCTGGGATCGATAACTTTATTTCAGAATCCAATTACTTAAGTATTTTTCAATATGCAATATTGAGATATATTCTCAATATGACATAGTTAAAAATATTCTGAGATTTCCTCTTCCTATCATCACACAGTTACTGTTTGCATAAGCAGTACTAAATTTTTTGAGTATAATTTGTGTACGGAGTGTACGCACAATCGAAATTTAATGATAATTTTGTATTTTTCAAGTAGGTATAGCTTCTTTTCTTATATTTTATTCTTTTTTTATCATCACTCCAGGTCCCTCATTGGATAGTAAAGGAACACGAAATTAACATTAAGTTTTAAATTAAACACTTAAAATGACACTTTAGGTTTGGAGGTATTCGACGTCACTTGCTATCGTGACAATTTTGGAATCAAGTTATTTATAAAAGCTTCGAACCAAATCACTTTAATCTGCATATTCTTGATGACCAGCACTATTTATAATGCCCGCTGCATTCGTGTCACTGTCCACAATGACGGTGTGACTAGAACAAGCCGACATGCCATTAAAGTCTCCAAAACACATTCTCCCCCGGAACTCTCGGTCCCGTATCTCAATACTGATGCCGACCGCCGCTTGATTGCTCGCAGGTATTGCTTGCTGTGTAATTATATCTTTGTCTTGAATTTCAATTGTAATTGATTAATAATTAAGTAGAATAACAATTAATTCCAGCATTTGAAATTATTGTAGAATATACGGGGTAATTGTCTTTAATACTTAATGAGATTATTTCATGTACATTTTGTGATTTACGGGTACTTAAAAAGCTTTAATTTGAAAGTAAATATTCTATGTGCCCAACTGTTAACAAGAATAACGTCTAAACCTTACAACTTACACAATCTTTCGTCCTTTATTTTACTCTTCTAGGAATCGATTTAATAGATGCCAACATTGTTATTAATCGCCTGGTAAATATTTCCCACATCGTCTGTCTTCACCCATTTCATTGTTTAGAGCTTGTTTTAATGAAGCTGAAAATTAATTTTGCTATAATTACCTGCACATAAATTCTTCCTTATAATCTGTTATCACTGCACCTATTTCACTCTTTTTGGAGTGACTTAAGAGGTGTTATACCGATTTTGAATCTTACAGATACCCAGCACTTTTAAGCATATAATTGTTTATATGAAGATTAAATATAATGTTGTGAAGCGGAGAGCTACCCGATAAGACTATACGTATTTGAAATATCATGTCAATTAGCAGCTCTATTAAGACAAACTAGCGAAGTCTCTTACACATTTACGAGTATATTATTAGTACCTGGATGACTGAGCTTAGCTCGGTATTTTTTTGACTCTTTTTAGATACGAATTAGATGCATTGATAAAGGGCTCCCAATAATATTTTTTCTCACAAAAGAAGGATCTTAAAAAAAAGAGAAAAGTAATCAAACTGGAGACAACTGAACTTGAACCGGGGTCTTCTGGTTTCAGGACGGTCTGAATTGAGCTGTTATAACCTTGTAGATGGTGGCGAAATTTACCTTCGTATTCTAATATTGTAGCAGTTTTAATTGCCCGAAAACAGAGTTAGAACGACGGACTTTCTAAAAATGAAACCTAGTTAGATCGATTTATCGCCCCCGAAACCTCCTACATGCTAAATTTCATGAAAATCGTTGTAGCCGTTTCCGAGATTCCGATTATATATATATTTATATATATTCGAGGATATGTACGATTTGAAAGCGACAATCCCTTTTCCTTTTTCCGAAGACAGGACGCGATTGCGCTCATTGGAGGAGGCCTATGTCTAGCAGTGGACTGAGATAGGCTGATGATGTGATATGATGTGATGTAATGTGATGTGAATCCCTTTTTTAAGTATCTGGTGTGAACAATGACCAGGTAATCAAAGTGGAGCGGCATATTCATTTTGAGCTAAAAAATAAAATATTAGGTATAAAGCCAAGCCCAATGCTACAGTTCTGATAGCTAAGCAACTTTTATACGTTTCCATTGCGTTTAAGTAATAAACAGTATCCTAGCCAACGGGACAGTCAAAGGTAAATTTAATAAGGAAATTTGATGAGGAAATTAAAAACTTTATATATTCGTTTATAGACCAACAGTTATTAATTTTACACTATTTATTATTACGTATTTTGTGCAAGTGCAATATGAATAGCAATATTTAAAAATTTAAATTCAATTGTATTCTGTGTGGTAAATACATATAATATGGCGTCTGTGTTCACGGACACATATAATTTGGGACTCATAAAAACAAGAGTGAATCGGCTTTTACCTAGGCATGCGTGCTTCATCTTACGACGCATCCGTGCTTTCCATCAAGAGGGATCGCGGCCAAACGCTAGCCTATCCCCTATCATATTATGATAAAAAAAATTCAACCTGGAAATGACACCAGCAATAAATTTGGTTGACTCGGCGCCCTGGATAACGATTTAATTTGTTCGACGTCCTGTTGAAATTTGATATTAAATGATATTGGATTTACACTTTTTTAATCCTTGATTTGCTGGACTATTTACACGAATAATATCTTCAAGAGCTATTAAAATTAGTCTGTCATCACATAATTTGATAAAACTTGAATTACTGTATAATATGTTATTAACTGTAGATAACGTCTAACGTTTAAGTGTAAAGTCAATGAATATCAAGTTTTGAAATGTATTTTATTATTTATTATATGTTTAATAATTATTATGATGTAATTGCATGTGCGCGCGTACGTAGGTATGGATGGACGTCTGTTCGTGGTAATATACTTATATAAATGTGAGGATATCAGTCCTATGGCGAAGAAATATTGTTAAATGTGTAGTACCATTTCTATTTTCTTAGATGTCTAGCAGTATTTCAAAGTGTAGCTAAAGACAGTACATAAATATTCAAAAACAGCGCTACATTAATGTCATATCGTCGCGCCAAGTATCTGGCGGGGAAGTCATCGAGCTTCGAGAGCGAAATATCTCTATTCTTGCAGAACTGACAATTTTATTAAGTGTTTAATAATTCTTCTACCATTGACGTTTGACTCCGGCGTCTGTAACTAACCTATTCGTCAATGTACTAAGGTATTTGCATCTATGTATATGAAATCATATAGAAAAGTGAGCTGACGTTATTGTAACTGAAACCTTTGCGTAGTTAGTATCGCACGCCCATGCACACCCAGGAAACAGGTATTCTGAGAACTGTCGTTTGCTTTGTGCGGATGTAGATATAAAATGATCTATATATGTACTTTGCTACGCCTGTTAATACATTTAATGATACCTGGCTCATATTTTTAATGTGGCATAATATATTAATTACGAATTGATTACAACATGTCTAGTAATGAACATCACGCGCTTAACATGCTTAGATTTTTAAATTTTATTTTTCATCATTTTTTAGAAAATCCTAAAAATATATTTTTGAAATCGTATCCTGTTCTAAATAAAAATACATTATAATTCCGTTTGTTTGGCTGGCGATAGTCAAACATCTGTATTTTTCCTGTGGGTGTTAATACCTTTAATACTACATTGCCTCCTCATGTTTTATACAAAAAATTTAGTAGTACCAAGACGCTACTAATTGTGTCGAACGATTCTGGAAAGTGCGATTTATTTTCCTCGTTTTTCCTACATCGTTTTTGAATTAATTACGCTAATTTGTTTAATCTATCTAATCTAATCTAATCCATTGAAATATAATAGAGACGATTTAGAGTTGTTTCTTATAACATAAATTTTTACTTTCATAATATTTCCCCATCTTAGTTTTTAATTATTCTCAACTAATCAATATCATTCTTGTTTGCTGTAATGAATTCGTTTTCTTCTCACATTGCTACTTCATACTTAACATTTGTATTATTTCAGATGGTAATCATTGACATGTTGATGTATTTTTTACATTTGTCTGTGAATTTATAGTATACACCACACTGAAGTACCGTTTCATTTTTTTGACATTCGTGTTGATTACTTTCTAATAAAAAAAACGTAAAATCACATCCCCGAAGGAGTAGATAGAGTAGTGTACTCAGTAGAGTAGTGTACTCAGTACGAATTCAAGAAGGACCTCGCGACCTGCAATCGGGTTTGCAACTACTCGATCAATGACACAATAATTTATATTCAAATACACTATTAAATAATTGTAAATCACTTTTAGGAGCAGTTAAATTGACACGTGACGTTAGTGTCAGCGAATTGCCGAATGAAATCCCTGTCCGTTGACGTGGCCGAATAACGTCAGTTTACCGTTATTAAATGCATAACAACTTATATAATGTGCATATTTCTCAGCCTTTCATAAACAAAATGTAGTCCGAAAATATTGTTATGATTCCATTTGTTGCACAATCCTGCTTGTAGAAGGACCTGTTGATTCCATTGTTCGTAACTTTGGCTATAAAACCAGAGGCTATAGGTTTCATTTCCACACGAGACAAATATGAAGTTACCTGGATATTAAATTATACCCATGCGTATTATATGTAATTCAATAATAATATACATATAATATATATGTATTATAATTTTATTACTGTATATTGAGGTGTTTAGTTCCTCCAAGAAATGAAAATTAAATTAATTCCCCTGTCCATGTCCGTAAGCGTTCGAAAATTAACGTCAATTGTGCTTTTGTTCTGTTGACCCCACGAAATCAGTGGAGCATATCATCATCAAGGTTATCTCATGTTTCTTGACAACTAGATATCAGAATGCTAACATTTGGAAACTGCTAGTCGCTTGTCTGTCTTCGTCGGTCCACCCGAACGTTGCGAGTGAAAACGGGACGCACTGCCGCGGGGAGTGCGTGCAACTCAAATCTTAAGCACATAAACCCGACAAACAGCCACGTTGATAAAACTGTCCGCACTGCACTCGAACATCGCGTTATTAAAATTTTGCATACTGTTTATTTTCTTGTATGCGCTGTTCGCGTTTAAACGATAAATTTGTTTCAATATAGATGTAATTGCGCTTCAATTTATCGAATTCGCTGCGAATCGAATAAATATTGCAGACGTAATGTAGAAATATGACACAGACAAATCGATACGTCTGGAGCTTTAGTACGCTGATTCTAAACAATTACGTTACATTTTTACTTGCACTTGGAATATTGGCTGTAAATATCTGCTAGCAGTAAGATTGGAACCAAACAATCATGACGCAGTCTTATTGTCTTACAAAACATGAAAGTTCAAATTACCTGTAATGTGATATTATCAGATTCATGTGACATCAATTATAATACTATATTTGATTGAAAAACAAGCATTTAGGTAAAAATTTTAATGACTTTCTTACTAGTGGATAAACAATTTTTTCTTGATTGATTCTTGGGGCATCCAATTGCAGAGTTTGCTTTAAATATTTTGTAATAAGCTTAAATTGAACTTAATATTATTATGCAAAAATGTTTTTTTAAATAAATAATGATGTACTTCGGACAAAAATAAATTAGAGTCTAGTCTTTTAACCGTTTTATTATCTTACATCGAATTTTACGGAAGTATTGCATATTGTACATTGCTCGACGTTATTATTTTTTACGCCCTTGTTATTGCAGATAACTAAGGATTATATATGTAGATAATTATATTGTGTGCCAACGTTACAGATATTTAATGGATATTTAAAAAATGTTGCAAACAGGTATTTTAATGGCAAATGTGTGCATAGTTATGTGCACCTATAAAGGTTACTTTGTTATTACTACTTAATTCACATACCGTGATTGGTATCAAGAAATACAGTGTCAGGGAAATAACGAATGGAAGCTTTAGCCTGCATGTGGTCAGTATTTCACCAAAACTCAGTCCTAATTGATGTTGGTTAGGTTGAGATCACACAAATGACCGTGGGCCATAGTCACGGTGTCGAGTGAACCAAAACATATATTTTTTGTATCGCAGCTCATAGGTCATATTTTATCAAATTCGGCACGAATATCGAATAAGAGGTCATTCATTGAGAGAGAGATATTGTTCTTATTGTGACTTAACATAAGACAAAATGTTGAAACTAAAGTTTAAAATACGGGAAGTTATCGCGACAGGAAATTCACTTCGTTAAGGATGGGGCTCGTTTTCGTACGTCTCGAATTGCCACGGACTCGCAACACCTCACGTCATTATTCTCCGTATACTTTACACCTTCAACTATTTTTCCCTTTCGCTTTCAGGTAGTTATATTTCATACAACTTATTAATGAAAATAACAATCTTTAATCTGTTATCGACGACTAAAGCCTATCTTAACTGAGTTCAGTATCATTGTGTACTCATTTTAAACATCTTTAAGATTTTACGAAGATTAAAAATATTACTCAAATACTAAGCAACATAAGGCTCCTGTTTAGGTAAATCTTGAATGACACATTTTTCTTTACGTACAAGGCCTTAAAATTCGCTAAAGACCTTTGAGGGCAGTGTTAGCTTAAGGCGGTCCGGTTAATCTCTAGCCAGTATCTCCACCAAAATGCGTTGGACGGATGCCCCCAAGGAAGCATGATGGAGAATACTTCAAGTCGATCTAGGTGTCCCGCAGTAGGATGTTTACTGTTTACTGATATTTACTTTGTGAATATTTAATAATAATAATAATAATCATCCATCCCTATATTATTCCACGGTTGGAATATGAGTCTCCTCTCATATTGAGAGGGTTAAGACCATAGCCTACAACACTGGCCAAATGCGGGTTGACAGACTTCACAGACCTTAGAATTTTTTTAGTTCTTAGGTGTGCAAATTTTCTCACGATGCTTTCCTTCGTTCACCGTTAGCGAATGTTATTTAAATATAAAACGGACTTTTGTAAAGAGGTGCGCACCGTGGACTTGAACCCAGCACCCCCGGAGTGAGAAGCTGAATTCTTAACTTTACTAATATGTACTGATATAAAAAAAATACAGGGTTGCAATCGTGTCCTTATGCTTATAATTTATTTCCTAGCACAGATTTTCAAATCTAGGCTGGATAGATTGCAACAGTACCGTGGATTTTCAAATATTGATCCACCTAAATAAATATGACACCCAAATTGTACGTCGAGGGAGACGAAGTTCGATGTTTTTGAAGATTAAAGCAAATTTGCGAACAGTTATAACCAGAAAGCGGCAACAAAGATACATTGTGTTTTCGTCTACTTTCAAAGAATACCAACACTATAAACCAATTTACACTTTGAAGATTCTCGTCTCATGATACACCTAACACAAATAGAAGTCATAAATATGTATTGCACAAAAACATTCTATCACCCCACCCCAGATGCTTATTGAGGATGGTCGGCAAAAGCTGAGAGGCTGACACTCGTTAATCGATTTAGATTGTGTTGAAAAGTGATGAAAAATGTATCCTCGTATCTGTGGCCACAGTTCCCCGTAATAAAGCAACGTTATCGCTTATCACTACAACATACCTACTCCTAAATACACTGTATATGCACTGGGCCAGTCGCTACATTACTGAGAAGTACCTAAATGGTGCTATCGGCGAGAGTTTAATAAAAGCACTCACAAATATGATTGATGTTTATTTTTTTTTGTAACCTTTATAACACAATTAAGGTACATTTAAATTATGATAACTTTTGCAAATAAGTATATATGTACATATGTACCTAAGGAATCAATTAGCTGCCGTTGTGCTTCTGGAATGCGCATGAACAGTCCCCTGTAGATGTTCATTTGACTGTACGAAATCGTAATTAACCAAGACTAAGGGCAGAGTACTATTGTATTATCTATCAGCAGTGGCCTGAGATAGGCTGTTGGCTTCATTATTATGACATGTTTATTATTTTAACTTTTAATTATTATGATGTTTTTATTATTGTAACTTTTATTTGACAATCTATTATTTACATAGTGTAATTAATTAATATTTACTAAATTAAACTTAATTATTTTATTTTACTTAATTGACATTTGTACCATTGACATTGACTATGCTATCGAATTGGGACATCTGTTATGATAGATATAGTCAAAATTGTAATTGGAATAAATAAATGATAGCATGAAATAGCTTCTATCAAACTGCCGTTATAAAAAATAGCTCAGTATGACGTACTCAGACGAGCTATTGCCCAGAAGTTTATTCCGCAAACTTTCTATTACAATCCATCATTTCTCAACTGGTCTCCGAAATTAGCTCCCATGTTCCAGCCCGGTAAACTATGAAACTTAGAAAGGATGTGACATTGAAAAAAATCTAGGCTGTTCTGAAAGGTCCAACATTACAAATAAAGGCTTAATATTAATAATAAATACCTACCTATCAGTAACATACTGCCTTGTTGGTCGAGTGGTTGTAAGCGCGACTGCTGATCGGGTGGTCCTGGGTTCAAAGACCGGATCGGGTGCTATTGAATTTTTCTAATTTAGAATTTCTACTAGTGACCGGAGCCTGTGAGCCCGGTGTATGGCAATAGGTTCACCACCTATTCCATGGGAGGTAAAACGTAACTGGTGAAGCGTGGAAGTCTAGTACACTCCTCTGCCTACCGCTTCGGGGATTACAGGCGTAATGATGTAACGTTATCAGTAACATATTATTAATTATTATTAATAGAATATACGCGATTTTAGAATTCTGTAGGAATTTTGATAACTAAGACCTTGGGCACTATCTACTCGATACGTCAGTATCTATATTATAATGTTTTTATGCACGTCCCTGATCTCATTTGTTTGAGATATTTTTGTATTCAGTATACTTCACTCATTACAACCGAGATAAAGTATAATTATTATAACGTTCTTTTGTCAAAATTGAATAAAATAGTTCCGATTTCAATATTATTTATAATATGTGAGAAAAAAAGGTAACCCTTTTGTAATTTAAAGGGTTCCAAGTTTTGTCCCAGCTGAATAGATACGTAAGCCGCAAAGCGTAGCTACAATAATATCATAGAATCTTCAAAACTGACTATGATAATAGAATAGAAGTAGTCTAATATAGGCAAACTGTAAAATTTCAAGGACAAGTAGATTACATAATAGTTTTTAACGCTTTTTTAATTGCTACATTTTAATCTAATACAATTGAAGGATTTGAACTCAGGATGTCCCGATCGGCAGTCGCGCTTGCAACCGCTCGATCAACGAGGCAGTCTAATGTGTAATGTAATTTACATTAGCGTTTATTACTATTATTTTTGATGTTTTTGCTATTACGTTCAGTGATGCTCTGACATATCGTTATATCGTTACTTCAGATGTACTTAGGCCGTCTTAATTACACAGTTATCTTAGACACTAGAAAATCAAATTTCGAACATTCCTTACAGCGAACTTAATATGATAGTTAACCTAAATAACTATCTGATAGTTCAATTAATACTCATTTAAAATAACAAAACTTTTTCACATACATGCAATTCAGTAAAATCATTGGAAAAAAATATGATTATATATTGTTAAATACGAAACTTTCGTTTCTATTTGAACTAAACGAGTAACATCGTTCATAATTATTAGAGGAGTCAAGAATAAATATGTCAGTCCTATAACATGTGCCCGCTCGTAAGATTGTTTGAGGTTATCCTAGGTGTTATCACTTTATGTGTCAATCTCCTAATTTTAGTAGTATCACTTGCGATAATTGAACAAAAAATAAGGCGATTTCTGATTTTTTCGGGGGCAGCTATCTACCCGGTTTATCGTAACTGACCCAGCGTGTGACGCTTGACTTCTTGTACAGTGGGTACTCGACGATAACGGCTCAATTTCGCCTTATTTGTATAATGATACAAATTCGTACCGTCAATTATCAATTATTATTATATAATATTATTGCTTATTTTGAACCCAATTAATTATCGTAACGGCATGGAGCTACTTCGTACCATATTTCACATGTGCTGTATGAACATGAAGAATAAAATTAACTTGTAAAGCGATATAAAATCATGCCATTTTGGAATATGTCATTATTTTAAAATAGTCCATATTTGTATGTCACAGAAGTCTTATAAATATATGTTTTCGCTTTGGTTGATTTAAAAAAACACGGAAGTTAGTGTTGGCTCCGAAAAATTAAATTTTAGTCTTATTACATGTTCGTCATTATCATCATCATCATCATCACATCAGCCTTCACCGTTTCACTGCTGGACATCGGCCTTTCCCAAGGTGTGCCACAACACCCGATTTTCGTCATCAGCCAACTTTAATTTAAGAGTTATATTTTTATTGGCTCTATTTTAATTATGTTGACGTAATCGTCACGTCTAATTAGCGTTGAATGATGTTAGAATCAAAAGTTTGGAGTTAAGGCGTAAAATTGAAGATGTTAACATATTCTTGTTGTCGGCCAGAGATAAACGTGATAAGTGAAGTAGCACACTACGCTATCAATCTTACGTAACCTACACCTAGCAATTTTTTTTTGTCGACGTATTTACTTCTTTCTGTAATGATATGATGGAGGTTTTTATTAAATCTCCGAAACCGGCGGTCGTATATAAGGGTGTGATCAAAGTAGAAAAAGCATTTCCAGTAATTAAGGATAAAGAAATTTGGCACTTATTTCCCTGCCTAACCCGGAGTAGACTTGCCGTGATAATATTGTAACAATATGTAGGTACATACGTACATACTTGTATGATATACCTACGTGAATAAATATTTTCTATCATCTTTCTTAACATGTTGTTCTTTCTGTACACAAATGATACGTTTTCTTCTGAAAGTTCCTTACATATTATAACAAAAACGACGTCTAATTATAATAACCGTAAAGTGTCCATTGTTTAGTCCAACCACTCGACCAACGAGGCAGTCAAACAATTGAAATTTTAACAAAATAAGATAAATTCTAAGAAAGTCCTTTAAAGCGCCTAGCTAGGTCCCCGGGGACGATATTAAGATCATAAAAATTAGTACGTGACTTAAATATAGTTAATAATATAGTACCTATAAGTATAAAAATATTTTTTTTCTACTTATAATACCCTACTTAATTACTAATCAGTCCATGTATCAATCTATTTTCGTATTTACATACATTACATAATGTAATTAAACTTTCTAAACAAGTGTAGCAAATAAATGTGGGCTCTGCGTTTTTAATGCAATCTTCATGCATCCGTTGAAAATATTTGGTGCATCCTATCCATTTCGCATTCTCTTAGTCTTGAGAAACAGTTTTAAACCAAACTGGGCACTTAGCATCATCATTGTCGCTGTCTTCTTCAACAGTAGAGACTAAAACTTCAGACGTGTCCTCGTCAGAAGACTCTTCTTCTCATCATCATCATCATCAGCCTATCCCAGTCCAATGAGCGCCATCGCGCCCTGATTCGGCTTGTCGCATCCAGCATCTGCCAGTAGCCTTTCGCAGATCGTCAACTTCTTCATCACGTCGTATGTTATTTTTGTTCCTTCTGCCTGTTTTAGTTTTAGCTACACTTCTGTTCCTTTTTCCCTGCTATTCTTTGTTCCTTCTCTTTCTGCTTCTTATTTGTCTGAATTATTTCTTTTTGTAACCAATTCCTTTCTCTCGTACCGCTTCTACAGCTTATTTATATCTTTGGGATCCCATAGCTTTCTTTTTGTCACCTGTAGAATAAAGAAAAACATTAAACAAAACGGTAAGATTTTAGGTGCCATATAAATATACAGAAGGCCTCTCAGTTCATAAAAAAGCCATATTCGAAAATCTGTTGATATGCACTACCATCGATTGGAAAAACAAACGTGTCTTGTTTTTTCAATTTCCAAACAACCGTCCATATGTAATGGAAATATGCGAACATGCGTTTTTCTTTAATTATGTATAATTATGTTTGACATCATTTTTAATGTTCGTCCGGATCATCGGCACTGCGTATCTGCGTATCGTATCATTCGTATCGTATACGTAAGCACTCATTGTATGCCACGTAAAGCGTCGAATAAGACTTATCTTGTTGATAATATTATAAAGCCTTGTTGCTGAGATATGACACAAATGTTTGCAAATTTACGTAGTAATGTATCCATATCTCGTATTCTATGCTATCTTGGATGTAAATTCAATTCATTGTCAAGTTCAATGCAAACATTGGTTGAAAATGACAGTGATTAGTGTAAACGAAATGTTATTAGTTTGGGAAGAAAATTATGATTTCAGATAAATGGAACGGTTTGAAAAAGGTCTTTGACCGACAGTTTATTGGATTTTAGCGAAATTTATTATGTCAAGCCCGAAAATGAATTGTTTCGCTCGTAACACGATTTCGAAATTGCATATTAAGTTTAGTATTGTTGGAGTTTTAAGATTTTACATTTCAACACGTCACACATGTCCAATTGTTTGTAACTCTGACACTTACGTAATAGTTTTTTTGTATATGGCGCGCAAGGTGAAGTCCACGCTAAGACCTTGGAAACGGTTGGTACCTAAACATAGTCATTCTCATATTACGTCAATAATTTGCACAATCACGAACCGATAAAAATTTTGAAACGTTTAGTTTTAATGAAGTTTTCTAAACCGGATATTCAATGGTTACTACGTTGTTTTTAATATGTAGAACAACTGTTTTCAAGCCAACCTGTAACTTACCGCTATGTTCTTATTATTTCAAAAGAAATTAAAAACGCGCTTTAATACAAAAGTAAACTAAAAATAAAAAATAATTCTCAATAAATTTAAATTAAGAATTAGTGTGGTTAACAAAAAAAAAATTTTATTATAAAAACACGTAGCTACCTACAGCTTGGCAAAAAAGTCGTGAATTTAATAGGTATATATATTAACATATAATACACATTTACACACACACACCCACACATACGGATTTGTAAAAATAGTCAGAATAACTTCTTAAGGATATAAATATAAATTTGAAAAAACTTAGTTTCTAGGAATTTTGCGTGAAAGCAATAGGTAACTTCCCAATTTTTCAAAATTTTCAAGTTTCATAGCAGGATGTTAAAAAATACTATGACAGCAGCATCCTTTGGGCAGGGACATAAAATATCTAGTTTCGTGGCGTGATCCCAAGATTTAGGGAAAAAAGTTAACAAAATGGATGGTTTTAAATAAACGAACTATATATAATTGGACTGTGGGAGCAGTCCTCAAAACAAATGTAAATCATTTAAGTGAATAATAAATGGTACATCCATTTAAAAGTTTCTTGTTCTCCTTGAAAGCACATCAGTTGCAATAACCTGCTGAAATATGACGTAGTCCAAAATGTGGGTCACAGTACATCATTAATGGCGCCACACTTAACAACTCACCGATTTTCTCCTTACAAATTTGGTTCAAAATATATTTAATAAATGGTAAAACTGTAAAGGAATTGCTTAACCGTGTGCGATAGATAAAATTGAAACCCTTATTCAATATAAGCACAATTATATACCTATTTCGAACATTACTTACCACATCGGTCTGCAGTCCCGATTCAATTCCTAGCCGGACAAATCATTGAAGGAAGGGTTTAGAACTCTTTTCCGGTTTTTGGTACATCCATCTGTCCATACCACTTTCGTTCATGTGTAGAAAAATTATATATTATTTAAATTTCGAACACTAACTGACACTCACTAAAACCTGACGTAAGGTATTGTATCGAGCACAATTTGATATATTGAACTCATTAGTCTGTGGATCCACTCTACATAAATTAGTTCGATGACAGTTTCTATTTCAAGCCTCCCGCATAAGAGCATACGACGCGATCATCACGTCTAGACCTTAAATATTGGCTGTTTTTGAAACAATGAATATAACCGGTCCGGTCCACTATTGTTGATTAAAATATGTTACGAAGAGAGTTTCAAAAGAGAGAATAAAACTTTCCTAATAGTTTATGTAAAATAAGGCTCTACATAACTCCGATTAATATCACTTTAGTCCACATTACAAGTGTCAATAGTGTCGTATGATGTTTCGAAAATTGATTGTAAGGATGATAAGTATTGATAATCATTTCTCTCTTACATCTTCCTTTAAGCATATTCCGATTTAGAAGGGCTTCATAACCGCCGTACTATTTTTTCTTCATGCCGTTAATACTCTGAAACCCGGGAGTGAGAGGCAAAATTCTTATCTAGTAGGCTATCACTGTTGGAATATGGGTCTCATCTCATACTGAGAGGGTTAAGGCTGTAGTCTGCCACGCTGCAAATGACATTTAATTAAGCAAATGAGAGCAAATAAAAAAATCTGTTTGTTAACGGTCTAGTTACTGTATTTTATTTTTTATGTATTAACGTAACATCGCGTCTGCAATCCCCGAAGGGGTAGGCAGAGGAGTGTAGTACACTTCTATGTTTCTCGGTTATGTACGCTTACGTCTCATGGAATAAGTGGTGAACTTATTACGAAACACCGGGCACAGGTCCAGACTCCGAGTATATACCTACTAGATATTTTTACCAGAAAATCTAAGTTAGAAAATTTTCCCGAGTTAGAAAATCAAATAGTGCCTGACTCGAGATTTGAAACCAGGACCTGCCAATCGGTAGTCGCTCTTGCAACCACTCGACCAACGAGGCAGTTTTATTTATTAATTCTACAATATAATATTTATACATACTTAACCTAGTATGAATTTGGAATTCTATATGATACCTAGGAAATTTACACATATCCTAGGAAATGTATGTATTAAACAATTTTTGAGTGCACACATTTCCTAGGAATTGTACAAAATTCCTTGGTTTCATTCATTTCCAATAACATGTGTAAATAACCGTATTTCAAGTAATTTCATCTCGTATGGTGGAGCTTGGCCCACTGCGCTGCACTGTATGAAGTTATTAAAAATTTATTTTCACCACTCGTCAATAACATTTTTGAAACATGTGAATCAGTTGACTTAGTAACATATGCTACATAGATACACCACTCGTGATATTCCTTAGGATTTTGCGTCATATAACAATTTAGATTAATTTTACGTTATCTTAGTATGTTATCAGCGTTTAACTAGCTTAAAATACTCAAATGTATCTTTTAAGCGAATTTAGTTTCTTTTAATACGTCGTATAGTGGGAAATTGCTTGCATATTTTTGACAAAGCATTTCGCGCGCTCTGTCGCGACACTGTGATCCCGCACCGCCTTCTTGGAACTGCTATATGCGAATACGTATACAAATATAATTTGCAAGTAATGTACAGGCGCAAGCTGTTGTGGTTGAAACCAGTTTGATTTTGAGTCTTTAATGCGTTTTTGAAATACAATGAAGATTATGTTAGGACTGGTTTTAAAGGAATGGTAGAAAACAGGCAATTAATGCGGATTGTGTACGAACAACCTCTTTATTTCGGTAGAACATCTGAGTCATAGTTGCACGGTCCGTAAAATGTTACAGTAGATCATCCACTTTAACCATTTGCACTCGGAATATAATATGACCATGAAACATGGAAGACATAAAAAAAGACAGCTGTTTCGACCGCATCTGTGAATAACTTCTTGCGAGTAGAATGGTAAAATGTATGACGTCGCATACGCTGAGACAGACGGGCGGAACGGTAAAACTTGTGATGTCGTATACGCTGAGAGATATGAGCGAATCGAAAACTGTGATGTCGCATACGCTGAGACATGAGCACAAAAGGTTAAAACCCAGTCACATAGCGTCACAAGTGTTATTAGAATTTTATCTGCATAAGACTTAGGATAATAACTATATTTTGCAAGCGGACAATAGGAGAACACTTGGTAAAAGGGTATATCAAAGTACTGATTATAAAAATTATTTACATTTCCGGTTCAGATTTAGACTATAATCGTTCCAGTGATCCTTATAATTATGTATATTGAACCTGGACATTACTAGGCGCCCTTCAAACAGGGGCTTTCTCATATAAGTATAGGTAGGACGCTTTGTGCTTGGGTAGGATAACGATCTGCTAAAGGCTGCATGCAGAAACTGAATGCTAGAAGTTGACGGTTGATATGGCGACCTATGCCTTGCTAATGGAATAAGACAGGTTGATGATGACGATGAAATACTAAATGCAATGTACATCCGTTATATCACTGAAATATATACCTATTTGGCTGACGTAATATGTTTATTACAGCCATTAATTTTAATTTGTATTATTTATCAAATTGGTAACTTATGTCGCATCGTATACAGGAACATTACATCACTCTCGTAATGTATCATTCCTCTCCTTTTATCAAAGGTTACCTTAAATGCCACGTGTTTGTAACATTCGGCGCCGTTGTGTGAAATAAGCCCTATACAAAGTAAAGCCCACTGTGCACTATACGAGCCGTTTATGCTAGATGTATATGTAGATGATCTCATGACAGATGAAGTGCGTACTTTGCTTGTCAGCGCATTTGTGCTTTTGTAATGCACCTACCACAGTATAAATTACTAAAATATCTAACAAAAAGATAAAAACTGTTTATACGATATGTATATAATTACCGTATCGATAAACAATACAATTTAAGTATTATCCTAGAAAAATCAATCTTGTCGAGACTTTTTGAAACAGCTAGACTATTTTAAAGATTTCTCGAGACCAAAATATGCCGCTGCATCGCATTTCTACCATTATCTTTTCTATAATTATTATTTATTATCAACAGACACTCTAATTTTATTTGTTACTTTATATTATAATTCTATAATTCAAAAATAAATGTAGCCTAAGTTTATCTTTATTACATCAGCTTTCTGCCACTAAAAGTCCCGTCAAAATAAATCCAGCTCTTCTAGAGATTAGCCGGTACAAACAGACAGACAGACAAAAATTGTAAAAAATGTTATTTGATTATATCTACCGTGTATACATACATATGCATTTAGTAGAAAACGGTTATTTTAATATTACAAACAGACACTCCAATTTTATTTATTTGTTTAGGTAGATTTCGCATACTTGTTATACATACATACATATATTATCAACGTGATGTCATTAACTAGATTTTACGTATGCGGTACATGTAAGTGTCTATTTTGTTTATAATATGTTATTTTATGTCTATTGACATATTGATGTCGGTTTTTATTGTCGGTGATTAAGTTCAATTATTAAGTTAAACAATTTATACAAGACACGGAATGTGTGTTGTAAGGTTTATACCATCTCATGCTAACTGTTTGGAAGTTTGAGGGCCGATTTCGTCATCGTCTGCGCAGGCGCTGCGCTTTTTTATTTGACGGCTCCAGCGCAAGTATCCAAATAACGTTCCCAATATTAACAAATTAATTATTTTTAATGTACTTATAATTTAATTCCACTAAAGAATTAAGAGTTTTTTTAATATTGGATATTCCTATTTATGTAATTTAATTCAGAGTATCTGGATGACCGAGCTTCTGGTATTTTTTTTTTGGTAATTGTGCAAATATTTTTATCCTACTGGCGGTAATGCAGTACAACGATAAAAATCAAATCAATAACTCCTTATCGATAATCAAATTAAACATAAAACTGAAAAATTCGACTCTTCCTGGCATATCTATTGGCGAGTAGTAATACTATTTTTATTTTCTATTGGGAGTACCTAAGTGCTTTACCGACACAGCAACACTAAAGCTATTTCAGTAGTTGGCGTTGTGAAGCAACACTAATTGTATGCCATTTTGCATTATCTAAAAACACAGATGAAACGTATTTTCTAAAAATGGAACCTAGCTAGATCGAGTTATCGCCCCCAAAACTCCCTGCATACTGAATTTAATGAAAATCGTTCTAGCCGTTTCCGACATTCCAATTTTATATATATACATATATATATATACAATATATATACATACACATTCATACACACACATACACACACACAGACACATAAATATATACATGTATGGATATATTTATATACTTATATAGCTATATTGTGTGTGTGTGTGCTTGTGTGCGTGTGTGTGTCTGCGTGCGTGCGCGTGTGTGCCCGTGTGCGTGTGTCTGTGTGCGTGTGCGTGTGTATGTGTACACAAGAATTGCTCGTTTTAAGATACCTAGTATACATACTTCGATAATAAGTAATGTAAATACTTCGATAAATCTGATGTAATATAATATATAGATACTGAGTACAATGGCGGCTTGTATGGAGTTCGAGCCAGACTGCACTCAATTTTGATGTCACTTGTAATACCTCAATACTCTTGGGAACTAAGTAGATACCTTGCTGCCAAAGCTTATAAAAGATAAGATAAAATACTCCACAGGTGTAGCTGCAAGTTCTGTAGTCGAAACTGATTCATAATAGTTGTTTGTCTTTCCGACGTTATAGATAACTTTGTCAAACTGTTCAATTTTTATGCTCATTTTACAATAGCGTTGCTGTTCCGTGTATTTGTGCTCATTAGTGCTTGAAATTAAAGAACACAACTACTTTTATTTTAAAACTAATTTTATTTTAAAAATCAATGCCTAAAACTGTTCTATTATCATCATGGTCATCAATCTTTATGAAACCACTGCATACAGATTTCGATTACAAATTTTGGCCTCCCGTAAGAAATCAATCAACAGTGAGCTAGCTAATAAAATGTATATAGAAAAGACAATAAAATGTAAATCTTAAATTTTAACAAGAGATGTAGGTACCTACTAGTAATCAATAGTGAGCCATAAAAAATAATACAGGCCGCCACAAGTAAAGGATCGCTTAGATTGACTCACGCTTCAATGGTTTTGTTTGACTCACCCAGGCAGCCCGTGTCAAAACTTGTCGTCTGTCGGGATGCTGCGATTGGCCGCCACCCTATTCTCTGGAACGGATGACTAAAATGTCATCGACTGAGGCATGAACTTATAGAGATCACACTTCAAATCTAGTCTATCATAATTCGCTTGTATTTAGTTACGCTTATATTATATACATATATATTATATTAGTTCATAATCATGCCTTACAACACCTATTTTCGGTGTAAACAAGGACTAAGGACTCAACCAAAAATAGTCTCGACAAAACTCTTTCACCACTTCTATATTCATTAAAGACACTGTATGTGTCAGACTGTTTAATATACTTTTGGTTACCCTTCCGAAACAATTTGTTGTAATCCGCCTGTAAATAAACTGCCTACTTAGTCTTATTATATTTGTTTGAGTTTATGATAATGTGTATTATTAGTAGATAGGTTTAAAACCACTTGAAAAAGTTTATGCGAAAATTAAAAGAAGTTGCTTGAATCGATCGATGTGATACAACTCACAAAAATGTAATTGAATATACTAATTGCCCGCTTATTTCTCATCGCTCGGACGCTCATGTGCGCAATGGCAATCGACGACAATTTCATTCATTACGTATTAATTTGATCCAATGAAATAATTTATAAACATCACTGTGTTCACACAACCAATCATTTCAGTCAATTAACGATCCCTGAGCTAATTTTTATAGTCTCTAAATATGATTTATGCGTCTTGTTGCCAAATATTGTAACTACGCGTCTAACTACATATTAATTGGTAGGCTTCATTGGTTTGATTAGATTGTATTAATGTTGGAACCTCGCAAGTTTGTAGAATCAATATAGAATAGAATAGGACAGATTTGGTGAATCCACGTAATTATTTGGAGCTTCTATGTTAATAAAATTGTTAAGTGCAGAATTGAACTGGAATATTGTACATATTATGGGGTTCAGATTAGATAATTTTCATCTCAGTGTCACGGGAATTACCAGTTAATATTATGGAATACCGATTAGTTAACACAAATAGTTAAAGATCCGAACCGAGGATGTCCGGCAGAGAACTAAAGTAACCGACATAGCTCAAAGAAACCGACAGCCGTTAGGGCAGACGAGTTCTCGAGTGGACACCGCGAATTAGCAGACGTACTGTGGGTCGCCGTCCAACCCGCTGGACTGACGACCTTAAGAAGGCAGGTGGTAGCGGTTGGATGAGATCTGCGGAGGATCGGTTGTTATGGCGCACCTTGGGAAAGGCCTATGTCCAGCAGTGGAACGGTAAAGGCTGATGTGACGATGATGATGATCACAAATCGCAAACTATTATCAAAAATTCATCCACACAAGCATCAAAAACTCACCAAAATATTTTTCGGAGAGAAATGCGGTATAATGTTACAATATGTTTACATACTTAAGTATCTATAAGTATGTAAGGTAAGTGTACTATAATATATTTGCACCAGCCATCTGAACCACTACGTCGTTCGCTGAAAATATAGCAGGTCTGTACTCATTTCATGTATCACAGAGCCTCTCAAGTGATGGGTCAGGGTCGCCTTTATAAGGTCTCAGCAGACTGAACACCGCTAAGCTAGTGAAATTAGTAATGCACTTGTTTCAACGTCTTGGCATATTTCGTTCCTCTTGATTGTTTCTGATCCTTCGTACTATTTTCGGCTAAAGATTTTGAAGTCATTCGTGCGTTTTTTTGGTGGTTTTTGTGTACATTGTTAGTTTTATTTAGCATTTGTGTTGGTTTACAGGGTGGTTGAACATTTTCCAGATTTCTGCTTTGCATCCCCTCTACGCCTGTTTTGGCTACTTAGCAGCCATTTTTGCGCAACGATATCTAACACAACAATAATGTCTAATAGATATCCAAATAAAAGGATTTCGGTGCCTTCTCCCATCGAGCTCAGTAGCGTGCCATTGGTGAGGTCTATGTCCAGCAGTGCACAGGAGTAGGCTGATAATGATGATGATGATGATATACATTTTTCTGTATAAAAATGGGTAACAAAGTAATGCTGAGTTAGTAATGAGTATAGTACAGTATGAAAGTAACTTGAAAACATTTGCAAGTGATTATGGTAATAAATGTTATTTTTCGGTTAAAACAAAACCTCAGCACTACTGCCGCAGGCGGTGCTGTTATTTGAAGCTAATTGATATCGTCAAGAAAACATACTTAGGTATTAACAGATCTACTCCTCTCAGTAACAGCTCTTAACGAATTCAAGTCTACGTTATTGAATAATGCGAAAATGTTTTCATTGCGAAATTGTCAATGCGCAAATTTAATATCGGATTCATACTCTGCTACCCTGCGGAGCCCCCTAATATATACTGAATTTAAATCATAACACTATCGTTATGGAAATTTATTGTGTATCAGCTCTATCCTAAGAATAACGAAAAACTACGAATCATTTTTACATTCGTTTGGCTTATAAAAAATACTAAACTGTAAAAGAAATACGTGTATAGTAAATAGAAAAGATAAAATGTTACATGAATAGTTTTTATACTTAATAGCTTTATTAAATTAAATTTGATAAATTGTCACGTGCTATATTACCACAATTTTCATTTGATTCTGTTTTGTGCACACAACTGTCTAATTTGGACCGCTGCTTTTACTGTACTGAATTGTACTGGTTATAACAATTAGTGCAAAATTTGATGGATTAAATTTACATTTCAACTATTTTGTACTAAAACTACTGTATTTGTACTGTACTTAAAGGTAGAAAATAGTTTTCTTACTTCACAGGGTCACTTGGGTCATACGTGTTTTGTATTTGGTTGACACACCTAGATGTGGGTATATATTCCATGCTTTAAGTGATTCGAGATAGCCGTTACTCTATTGTTTACTGCCCCGCTAGGTCACGCCTTTACTAAAAGCTATGCTAATTTCACACGTTTAACGAGCAAACATTCTAAGGAAAAGTCGCTAGACCTATAGAAAATATTGGCATCCATACCATTACAAGTTCTCCAAAACTATTAACACTACGAAAAGAAATAGAAAATTTATTTAAGATAATCATATCTTTTAAACTAACAAGCAATATGTGTATTCGTCACAAAATTTCAATCAAATTTGGTTGTTTTCAAAGCGTTAGGTACCATTTGATATATGGGATTAATTAGAACAACATCCTTAGAATTAAATATATTTGATAATTAATGAAGTGTGTACCTTAAATCTATAATAAAAATTTTGATATAATGCAGATGAATTTGATTTCACTAACTTTTAAATAGGACATGGATGAAATTCAAAAATCGATAGCACAGTGACAATCTATTTTAATGAATCCTCGTAAAGTAGTAAGAAAACTGTACTGTTTGAAGATCCGAGGGTGCCAAGTTGGAGGCTCGCACAGTACTTTGATCGCAGGGCTTATATGAAAAATATGGCGTTAATTTGGTATGCGGTGAAGTGTCGGAGGGCGCCATAGTCGAGCTCGAGACAAAACCGGGATCGGGAGCTAATTGAGCGAAGAATGGCTTCCCTCCCCTCTTAGTATTCTGTCCAGCGAGAAGTCGGGCGCGTTCGTAACATCAATCTCAATATGAACTGGATGACGGCGAACGGAAAATGTTACCGCTGACAAGAAACCCCTCTTAGTTGAACGCTGCTTTGTTAACACGAGATGGACACATTGATTGATCCCTGGACGGCGGTATAGCCCGCCTTTTACTTTTAACCGACCGCGTCTATATCCACTACGATTAACAGTATTAACACTTTTGCTTATAGCGTTACTAAAATTGCCTGTATTTCAATTGAACGCTGTGGGGTAGTACGTACTTAATAAATGTCATCTTTTATATTTTACAGACAAGAATAAAATAGATTATAAATATGTAGATAGATAGCAAGTAAATGTTTGAAAATTTTTAAATGTAAAAGATGTGTAAGGACAAATCAGACTTGCAAAAAAGCATCGCCACAGGGGGTCAAATTCGTTGACCACTGATCCTAAGACGTCTCCGTTGAATAACAATAGGCGACGATCCAGGGTCCGCCGCGGCATCAGCCGACATGGACATGCCATTAACTTATGAATTTATGTAACAGAACAGAAATGTGTCTTACTTTTATTTTTATAGCCGATCATCTCGGAGTCAGAAAATGTTCGAATTCAAACGTAATAGTTTCATTATGTAATTTTTGAATTGGCCATATTATATTATAAATAATACAAATATATAGATTTTATGTCTAGGGATTTGATTGTGGATTTAGCTGGAGAAATGGGAGTTTCTTATATTTTCTATATTTATATTAATATAATCCTCGTGAGTGAATTTCATAACAGCGAAAGAAACCTTTATGTTTTCAGCGGTGAGCCTTAACTCTATAATAAATTGACGATCGGCTTAGCGGATTACTTGTTTTCACTATAAGCATATTTTTTATAAAAGAAGCCTTGAACACGGGTATGAAATATGCACGTCCGATAGTTCTGACAGTAAAGATATTAATACACGCGGATATTTTGAGAAAAGCTATTTATTTACCGTTAAGATATGTAATATATAGTACATAGATATTAAAAATAACCATAGACCACTGTGGTTACTTTCTTATTGCCTGTCAGATAAACCATCTGCTGTTTGAACGAGTATTTGATAGAATTAGAAATACACAAAACAAAAGTTGACGAAGAACCTTGGGTTTATAAACATAGGGATATTTTGCACTCGGTGTTTGTTGGCCGTTAAAGACCTGCTGTTGGAGACCTCCTTAAAAATAACTATTCGTCAATATTCTTGTTTAAAGACAAATGCATATGTTTATATAATATATAAACAAATAAATAAAAATAAACAAAAACTTACAATAATATATAATATTTATTTTTATAGGGCTGGCCTTTTCTTTAGACCCTTTTCTAGTTCCATTTTAGGACAAGGGTTTCCTCTCAGTATGAGAGAGGATAAAGGAGACAGCTCACGGCGAATTTTGTAGCGCGACCGTCGCGCTATAAAACCTCGGCATAGACGGTCCTCCTTGGGCCATAGACTGCCACGTTGGGCAATTGCTGGTTGGCAGATTTCAGGCGGCTTAGAGCAGATTTTTTTTGTGAACACTAAGGTGTGCAGGTTTTCTAACTTCTACTCTGTTGTAACAGATTGTTGTTGTAACTGATATTCCGCAATATAATCTTAAAACGCAAATTATGTAAAGAGGCGCCAGGATTTCAAACAACTAGGTTACCATATTAAGTGACGCTACTCCAACAAAATGTTCTTAATACATATACATATTATACATATTTACTGATTTACACTTATTAGTAGACGATAAATAATGTGAATCCAAGTAGCTATATCAAAAAATTAACGTACAAGTAATGTGTTTTCAGATGCGCAATTGAAGTATCACAATATCATTATGAAGACATTTTGTCCCGGGTATTTGTCTAAAACAGCGATTGATTTATATTAAATCCTCTACAACTCTACCTGTGTACCTATTAAAAAGGCCTTACAAAACCATGTGCCTGTTTTTCGCAAAGCGCCCGCAACTCACTAACGGATCGCCGATCGACTGAGCGGATTATACGCTTTCATTCTGAGCGTGTTTTTCACAATAAAGCGCTGTATACATATGTATAATCATATGATCCAGTGAGATATAACACCCTTATTTTACATTGTCTTAATATTAAGTTTAATAAGCTATGGCTTATTAAAGCAATCGTGTACGGAGAGAGTAATAAGTGTAGAAGAAAGCACGTCAGGTCTATAAGTATAGAGACATTAACCACCCGACGCTCTATAAATACTCCATATTGAATCTGACATTACGATACAATAATGATTTTTTTTCAAACCAAAGTGTTTATTTGCACATGTAGCTGGAAATGTTACAAAATATTGGGTGGAAACATTATCAAGATTGCAAAATTATAACTAAAAAGCGAAATTATATTTGTTGTCACTGTTCTAAATCAAAGTCTCATGCATGGTTTTCTTAGTTATATTACGTAATATCACACCTGTAATCCCCGAAGGGGTAGACAGAGGAGTGATTTACACTCCCACGGTTACGTTTACGACCCATGGAATAGGTCGTGAGCTTACTGCCATACATCGGGCAGAAATCCAGACTCCGAGTCCCTACTAGAAATTCTAAAGTGGAAAAATCGAATAGTACCCAACCCGGGGCTTAAAGTAGTAGTCGGGCTTGCAACTACTCGATTAACGAGGCAGTCATATTGTTATGGAAAAATAGCATATTATGTTCATATTCGTGGCACCCGTGACCTACAAATGCTTTGTAAATACCTGCGTTTCACTTTATTTGATGTCCTGTATAATAGTAAAGTTTATTGTCATAAGGCTAACGCATATAATCTTTTTTATATATAATTTCACATCATAAGGACAAATTGCGATGAAGGATGCGAGACAATGGCCCTCGGCATCGACATTTCTTGCTTTTGAAAAAAAGCGACTTAGCATTTGAAACAGTCAAAAAGGGATTACGGGGAGCGTTAACAATGGGTTCCAAAGCTATAGATATCTATTTACTGTTTGTCGGTCGCTGAAGTGGAGGCCCGGCTTGCTTACATACATTTCATGAGCTATTACACCCAACCCCTGGGAACAGATGTAACCGGTGAATAATATAGAGCTGTCAACTGTATCAATAGTAAGTTATCTCATGATGCACATTGTGAACTGAAAATTCATTTATTCATTACATTTTATCGCTATTATTTTTAGTTATGAACTGTTAAGTAAAACTATCGGTATACAGAGTAAAAAGATTTTTGCTTTACAACAATTTTGTTAATGTGTAATAAATTCTCTTTTCAGGTACAGTCCAAATTACATTCACCCCTACATTCTACTGCCAGATAAGTATTAGGTATAGATAATAACTTATAATAATTAAATGACACAAATGCTTTATATAGATAACAAAAATTTATATGTAGATTGGGCGTAAAAAATGAATATTAAAATCATTATATTGTCTGCTGTGTAAGCTTAACATACTTACATAGATAAGAATATATTCAGCCTGTAAAATTTGATACTTTTACATTTCACTCTGCTTATCTTGACTAATTTAGTAAACTAGACCTTTAAATCTTTTCTTTGTGAAAGGTGAATAATATCGAAAACCGGAATAATAGAAAATACTGATTGATATGTAACTTATTAGATAATAAAATTTGTTCGCGAAAGTACTAGTCGCTAACGAAAATATGGCTCCACCACCAGACATTCCCTTTGTTATAGTTACCAACAGCTCCATGTAGATCTAACGTTTAGCGAGCTAGAGACAGGATTTAACTGTGAACTTGTGAAATTAGTCAGATGTCATTCGCGTAGACAACGCAATATTAACAGATTAATCATGTTTCTATATCGCGTAATGTCTACTTTTTGTTGGGGGCTAAAAATATTCAGGGTAAATATTTTCAAATAAATTTCACTTACAATATCTATTAATATTTTGTCATTAATAAAAAATATAGAGGTTATGTCCGGAAGTTGATTCCATGTGTGGAGAGTTAAGATAGTAAAGGAAGCACATCAGGTCTGCAGCACTGCCTAGACTGAGCACGGAATGCCAAATATTACTATTCATAATATTTGGCATTCCGTGCTTAGTCTACCCCGGAACACTCTTGGCGTGATATTATAATAATAGAAATAAATAAGAGTTAAATCCTAATATGAAGATTCTTTTGAATTGCATATGGATTAGATGTTTTAT
>DWME01000509.1:0-32793 GCA_018244795.1 Parelbella ahira ahira
ACATTGGACCCGTCGATACACGTCTGTATAGCGTGATATCTATGTGTGGGTGCAGTAGTGTGCGTTGCGTTTTTGTGATTAATTTAATGTACTTTACAAGCATTATTATTGAAAAATATTAGCGTTCTCCACTTCTCCTGCACATAAACTATAAGTGTGCCAAATTTTATACTCCTGCGTCCGCGCAATTATCGTAAAAAGGGGTCCAAAGTTTTGGCATCACGTATTAATATATAGATTGTTAGATAGCTTTTTGTAGATGATAGATTTTGTAGCGTGATTACAGGTGATCTATCAGCAATTAATATTGAAGTAATTTTATTATTATTATTATGTTTGACGACATAATTCCAGTTGCGTTGCAGAGTAGGCAGAAAGCGTCGATTGCCAACTATTTCTACCCATACAGACTTGGCATGCCTCTTTCAAATTCATCGCTCTCTTCGTACCAGCCAGTTTCAGACATTTCTTTATTGTAGGTTATTTTTATTAACAATATTACATTTTAACGTAACATTACGCCGGTAATCCCCGAAGAGGTAGGCAGAGGAGTGTAGTACTCTCCCACATTTCACCAGTTACGTTTAAGTCCCATGGAATAGGTGGTGAGCCTATTGCCATACACCGGGTACAGATCCAGACGCCGAGTCACTTCTAGAAATTCTAAATTAGGAAAATCCAATCGTACCCGACCCGGGATTTGAACCCAGGACCTCCCGATCGACAGCCGTGCTTGCAACCACTCGACCAACGAGGCAGTCAATATACATTTACGTATTACATTTTAATGAACCAAAAGCTAACATACGAGTTTGTATGAAAGGCTCGTACGTGTTATCAGTCACTGTTTAAAATTAAGTAACGAGTAGCAAGTGTGAGTCATGACTCATGGGTGATAAGGGTGTGGGCGGAGTTGTGTGTATGTATTTATCTATGTATGTGCTGCTCGGAATTATTAAGTTATCTAAGAATGTCCTACGGCTACGCTATACATGTTGTATCTTACAAAGTACCTATGGTGTTCGAAATATTCTGTTGTTGTATGTGAAATATGTAGTTTCGTTAAAAGGAGAGTAGATAGTTTGAAATATTTTGACTTGTAAAGGTTAATTATTTGTCCCGTTGCTAAATATTTGCAGTTATACCCTGTGCTCCCTGAAGGGTAATATTACCTATTAATAAGTTGGGAGATTTTTACGTTACCCCTTTTTGAATACCAATTCTTTGAAAGAATCGCTTCATTATATTATTTTTAAGGTACGCGAAATTTCCAACAATTGAAATATATCAAACTTCAAGCAATATCTATTATATTTTAATCAGATGTGTTTTTTATACGCTATAAGTATATTCATATGTATTTGGACTAATAATTAATATAAAAGATGCAGATCAGGTTTGTAAGGAACCTTGTGTCATAATATATGAATAATGATAATAATTAATAAATTAATTTAATTTAATCATTGTCACAAATTCATAGCAGTTCTTGAATACAGCAATGTCCTTAGCCACATTACATTTTTGAATACTCCAATATGTTTCGCATGGTTATATTTTTGAATAGTACTATGTCCTCAGCAACATTGTAAAATGAACTAAACCAATAACGGTCGGGCGGGTGCGCATGACAAAAGTCAAACTTAAAAGGAAGAGTGCGAGCTATTATTTTGGCTCCCGGTTGGCTCTATGGCGAGGGGCCATTGATTAATTGCCGGCTGGCCCGAGCGGCAGATGTGAGCCACTCGCCTCGATGGCTCGTGGATCCCATTGTCCTGGCCGCTTATTGATAACGTTCAAGCCGCGTCTACGCAATGTTGACTACTTAGATGCAACTCGAAAATGATACAAAACTGTATGCGTTATATTGTCGTTGCATGAAGCGACATTTTTTATATATATAGCAGTGATGTTATTTTGGATTGAAGTGTATTATGGGATTTGCCGCAAAAGAAGAAATTTATTAAATCAATGTTATACAATTATTTGTGTTATAACTCGCCACGTCCTTCAAGGCTTAGGTAGAGATCGGCGAGTGCCAAATATCTCTATATATACAGACCTGCTACGATTTTCTACATAATGTATAATAATACCTCTATTTGTTTCAGACGCTGGATTTCGACCGCGATGGCCTAACGAAACTGAAGAAAGCAATAAAGGCGATCCACAACTCAGGAAATGGTGTGTTCTATATTTAAATTAAAATATTTGATATAGTACGTGCTTCTCTAATACGGACAAGGAAAAAACACAACTAACTTTCCCGCCATTTTAATTAATATTGTATAATGTATGAAGTTTATGATTCATCAAAATTTATTGTATATGTACATAAAAGAAACATACATATATGAATTTTACCGTAAATATAAAGTATCAAAAAATAAAAAAAAGTTTGTTATTAGGGTTTTTTTTACACCAACACGAAATTAAATAAAAAAATATTTTTAATAATCATATCATCAATCACTAGTTCTAAATCTAATAATATAAGTGTAAATAACAAATAAACAGTTGATTTGAATTTGCTTTACTAAAGAAATATGATATAGCTTAAGTCATAACAAAAACAATAATACGGGATTAAGCAACACATATAATGATGAACATAATTATGAGGATATTTCCTCTAGTGTTTTATAATTTTTCCCCATACACTATATATTTTCGAAACTTAATAACGGGAAATATGTAGATAGTAAATATCCGAATCATTAAACCGATATTAAGGTTTGCAAAGCTAGAAATATTTATAAATGATGATGTAACAATACTATGTAATTATGTCATTATCCCAGATCCCTTACGGAGACAACACTGATTGTCACGTGTCTCTATCCATACAGCGGTGATATGCTTCATCTACATTCACCAGTCTCGTCATACACGAACGCAGGTTACGGAGACTTAAAACTTATAGATATATCCTGTCGCTGAACTAAAATGCATCCGGTTATGAGCAGTGACGTAGAATGCGTTCGGTTCGGGCGCGGGCGCCTCGCTGCACGGCGCCCAGACGACACGAGACCGCACTATAAATAAGCGCGGAGGAAGTGTTATGAATAAACCGACGCTGGAAATAGTTGGAAATGTACGTCGCATATTAAAGGCGGGCTAGCTCCAACGTGACTGGCTGATCGCTCCCGTGTAATGCACTCCACTTCCCATGCGTTGCGATGTTCGTTAACAGCGGCGTGTTTACTTCCTGTGGGGAAGTATGAGGAGAGGGGGGGGATGGGTTATATTTTATAATTTTTAATAAATATCTCGTTTGTTTAACTAGCAATTACTGTAACCTGTTACATGGGTTGCCTTTAAAGTTCCATCAAGGAAGACAACTTGGTAACACTTCAGATGTTGCCAATGTTACGTTTAATACTTACCATCACCATAATGTAGAATAGTGGATTTTGTATTTGGAAGTATTTAAAATATAATTATTTAATTTATACATATAAGCCTTCCAATGATTCATTCTCATCGAGCGGGCCAGTGAGAAGTCTCCGAAACCGGTGTGCGTGCATAAAGATTGATGAATGTAGATCAATAATGTTCGGTTTATACATAGTGCATTTGGCACTTGGTACTCTTAACCTATACCGTAAAGGACCCAGCGTTATGTTGTAATAAAAATAAAACCTATTTCTATATTAATTTATGACGATATCTTATAAAGTAATATAAAACTTTACATCGCCATATATTATGTGAAGAATACAAACACATGTTTGTACATATTATGTATCTACATAGATACGTATGTACATATATTCATATCATGTACGGTTCCTAAACTAACTTTAGCGATACAATTTAAATTTAAATGGCAATAAATTTTATTTACATTTTATTTATTTAAATAGTGTTTAACCCATTCAGGACTTTAGTATCGAATACGTGCCAAACTTTCATGAACATTGTTACTGTATATTAACCGTAGAAGTTAGGAAACTCTAAACAGCTTTCTCAGTATAAAAGACAGTTTAGTATATGAAAGGCCACCTGAACCATTGGATTGAAATGACCCACATTTGGAAACAATGGGCTATGGACGCTCGTTTTATGTGTAGGACTTGTGGTGATGCATTACGTAATATATCAATGCTGTTGTAATTTTGATGGAGTTGTCGTCTCAGAAACCGGCGTGCGTATAGGAAAAGGTTGATGAATGTTGAGGAAGCATACCAGGTATTTCAGGGTAGAGATATTTGGCACTTGGTTCTCATTATACATATACATATATACATATACTTATAATAATGTAACAAATGGAATTTTGTTGATAGCAAAATTTATGTACCTACATATGTATAGTAGTAGGTTTATGATGGGACGTTCTATGTTTGTCCTTGTTCTATGATGGGACGTATAACATAACTGGTGAATCGTGGGATTATACTATACTCCTCTAACTGCCCCTTTGGGAATATACAGCCGTGCTGTTTTGTGTTATTTTATTAGCAATTTGACATTCGAAACCCTCTGCCAAACCCGCAAGGAACCTGGTATTGTAATATAACTTGATAAATGAAATTTAGTTTGAAAAATATCCATCTTTGTTATGCCCGCTGTCGGATTGCTTATGCCGAGTGGCACTTGTGTTTTATTCGAGTTACCGTCGCTCTGTTATGCTCGAAAAATATACACGATGACCCACTCCAGTGGATTTTGTTGGATTCGAAAGTGGATTTGGAAAAAAGCGAGTTGCCCCGGTTGTTTTGGTACATATTTCTGTATAGCTTTTGCCTTGAACCGTGGAATTCTATACGGGCTTGAAATGGGCAGTAATTAAAATCAACGCGGTATAATTATTATTATATCGTCAAGTCAAATCCCTTACGGGATGTACAGAGAGCACTGAGTACCAAATATCTCTATACATACAATAATTCTTTGTTTGTTTAGTTGATAGAAGAACTATCATATGCTAGGCGGTTTTGTAGATTTTTGACTCCCCTATCAGTGTCTGGTCTATTTGGTTTATAACGCCTCTTTCGCTGGACCTTTGCCTGGTGGCCGGAGACACCGGTCGCGTTTCCCCTCGTGTGCGGCTCGTGATGGAAAGTAGGTCGCTGTCTGGTCTCATTCATTCGTTATCGCTCAATGTCGTTCACTGTTCCCAATTTAATTTCTTTTGACCGGTGCTGTTGTGCACCTGCTTACAAGCTGTTTGTATTTACTGTGTTTTAATAAATTTATAATTATTTGTCGCAATGGGTTCGTGAGCCGTTGGCAGAGTTTTTGTTATTGAATTTAGAAATGTGTTGCAGTGGATTTTAAATGTCAGGTGATTGATTTTGTGTCATCGCAAGCCTTAATAATAACATATTGATAAATGGACAACACATTGGACATTTTCTTTTTAATTAATGAGAATAAGAACATTTAAATTTATAAGTCATTAAAAGCTTCTAACTTACTCTGAGCAATTGTTGTTTTTTAAATTATGCATTTGTAATATTAATGAAATCAGTTGAAATATTGTTTCTAAAAAGTAGAATAGTTGATTTTAGTACAAACACGACACGTGATGTTCTCTGCGTAGCCCTTAAGAGACTCGAAAGTGGTGATGTAATCACAATAATCACTGTGTTATTTCACTGTTGGGCGTGAGCCTAGCATGATGAGTTTTTGCTCATAAAAATAAAGTAGTCGTCATTTTGTTCACGAGACAGCCAAAAGCCGCGAGCGTAGGAAATATTAGAGAAGACTATGTAGATTTAAACTTCACGCCGAACAATGGATCTTAAATATCGGCTTTCGCTTTCCAACAGGTTATTATATATAGCGTATTTCGACACGAAAGTGATGCCGGCGCTCGGTAGCGGTGTCGGGTTTATTGACTCGACAACACCATCGCGTGCTGGGGTTTGTTTACCGCGCTGGAACTGGTCGCGCTGGTCGGCGGCGGCAAGGTCGTGCGCCCGCGCAAAAACCGACCAAACAAACGGCCGCCGCGCATACCGACACGACGATGTGCCATTTCGTTCTGAACGGTCTCTTGCGTTTTTTGCGCAATCCGTTCTACGAAAGGCTCGTGTTCAGCCCACTGTGCATACCCTACGTATATGTAAGCTTGTCTATTGTGTGTTGTGATTTCATCGATAAGTTATGGACGCTGTTAATAGTCAATAATTGCGTTTAGATCTTATTAGTAATATTAAAGCGAATCGTTTATTGGTTGTTTGTATAATTTTATATAGGTATATGAAAGTTCGTTGATTCGTTTTATTGTAAAGGTATTAATACATTCAAAATTTGATTCTCGTATAAATATATTTTGAGACAACAATCAAAACCTGGCTACGATATGATTTTCATTCATAACAGGTAGGTAGTACTTCTGTAAACCAAGTTTGTTACATTGCGAATATACAAGCTTATACACGTATATTGGTATATGAGTGTGCTGGATGTTTTCCAAAGCGCTGGAGGCGTTCCATCCATTAGCGTCTACGATGCGAGCAATGAAAAGATTTACGGTTTACTGCACGTGTCCACACTTATTTATAGAATATTGATAACGTAGAATCTTCCTCTACACTCCATCGCTTCTTTACATTCCATTTTGTTATCAAGAACAGCTCTGACGTCATACTCTCCTCTTTTCAGTGTTGTTTATATATTCATTTATTTACTTATAACATTCGTTTGTTGATTTATTTATTTATTTTTGCAATCATCACAAACATTGACTGAATCCTAAAAATAAGAATTCTTATCATTACAATCTACTATTTACACTTTATAGGTACATTTAGCATTTACTTACAGTTAGTAAATTCCCGAAGACTGAGATAGTATTTTGTTTACCGTGTTAAAATATAAGAGAAACATTTTAATTATTCTATGGTGAAACTGATTCTAAAACAGCTACAATACTATGACTAGCAGCCGCATCAATACTGAATTGTTACGCTATGTTCTTTACAAGATAGGCAGAAAATTAATAAATTAAATTTGTAAAATAGTCCTAGATGATATTTATAACTAATAGATTTTGAACAGGAACAGATTACTGTTGGGATATACGTAACATCACGCCTGTAATCCCCGAAGGGGTAGGCAGAGGGGTGTATTAATTACACCCCCAAGTTTCAGCAGTTACGTTTAAGTCCCATGGAATAGGTGGTGAACCTATTGCCATACACCGGGCACTGATCCAGACTCCGAGTCACTGTTGTGATATAAATTGCCCATAAGCTATCTTGGGGTGTGAAAATATGTTTATACAGTTTTGTAGAGTATATTGCGCATTAACAAAGACCGCTGGAGATTTATTATTTGTTATATCATCACGCCAGGTCTGTTTAGGAGTTAAGCAGATAGCACCATGCTAAATACCTGTATCCTCACAGAACTAACTTGTTTTTACTTTCATCAGTCTCTGCTTACACACACGCCGGTATCGACAACTAACTCGTCCACTATCCAGAATCTGATCAACACAGTTCAGATCGCCGAGTTTTGGATATCGGAGATTCGTTATGACCATGCATAGAGCGTGTTATGTTGGGGGAGAATTGAAAGGCGTTAGGCATGCACATGGTTACTTTATATTCATAACACGTTAGCGGGTTCGACCCCGGCGCATGTAGGCCGCGACACGGATCAGCATCCATCCGTTTTTATTGATTCTTATTACATGTGTTTTGTTTATTTATGTGTTTCTATTGTTTATGTTACTCTGTTGTTAATAAAAAGTAGATTTAGCCAAGTGGTGGTTCGTACTGGTCAGTGTAGGCGATGGTGAAATTTTTTTTAGATATCTAATTATCTTAGATAACTTCACACTTATATTTCCTTGAAGTGGAAGTTGGTGTTGTGTAGTGCGCTTCCGTGATTTAGCAGTTATGTTAAACGTCCTACCATGGAATATCGGGAGAGTTATATCGAGTGCAAACGATATTCCGTTCCACTGCTAACAATTTTAAGTTATAATAACCCAAGAATATTTTGTTGTAACTCCTAGTTAGATCCCTAATCGCGCCCAGGTCTTCTCGACCTATAGATCAGCCATCGCGCTTGCAACCACTCGACCGAGGCAGTCGTTTATCTTAATTTTTCTAATTTTGTTTGTATTACTCGATATCTAAGTAAAAATGTAATAAAATTACAAAGTTTAGAATTGAAGGAAAGAAAATCCCCCTTGATTTTCATACACACATATACACACACGTGTGCAGACTATCATACTACGCACACATGCATAGTATACGTACACAGTTTTGCATATCGCTGATAGCAGACCACGTGACCGCCAGTTACACAATTCGAGTGATAACAATAGCGATGTAACGTACTGTCTGCTGTCTACCACAACTTGATTTAACCGTGAGACTGTCGTATACATGTACAATGTACATATGTATGTATATCGCTTCACGCTTGTCACTTCGACCACTATTACGTAGCTCGTATTGGCATACTTACGTGTGTTATGCGATTTATGTAATATTTCATTTGTTATTGTGTTTAATATTGTATTCACGTGACGACGTTCACGGGATAGGCAGACCGGAGTCGATATCTCTACCCTTATAAGTCTGATGTTTTTTCGACATATGTATTTGTCATCATATACATACATATTATGTATAGCTTATATATATTTCGTCATCAATTGTTTGCTTTCATATTAATTTACAGCCGACATAACCAGATACCATTTTTGATTATAAAAGTCGTATGGTTAGTTTTATGTTTCTTTTAAATTGATATATATTAATCAATCACTCCATACGCTATATTAAATAGCGCAATTAAATTGAGCGCTATATAAAATCAATCATTACACTAAAAAGATAAATGGATTTAGATTATCTAATGTTATTAGACTAATTATCTATTAATATTATTTTTAGACTATCGACAGGTACTCTTACACTCTTACAATTAGTGCAGAACTAATACAAAGTCCGGACGCGTAGGATAAGATATTGTCCATACGTCTGCATACATCATAGGTATCGCTCTTTTGCGACTAGGGTGTAATATCACAAAAACAATATCTTTCAGAAAACAGTTTAGAAAGTTTGAAATCAAAATTATTCTATTACTATTATAATAGTTATATATATCATAGAATACTTAGTCAATAAGTCATATAATATTATGATAGTCATAGAATAATTGTGATTTCAAACTTTCTAAACTGTTTTCTGAAAGAGAGCGTTTTTGAGATATTACACTCTAGTCGCCAATAGCGATATTGGACATACGTTTCTATACTTTATATATCCTACCTTGTGACCTAATTGAGAATAACTAGAAGCTACCAACAAGAAGTAACATGTATCTAGTGAGTTGTTTTGTCGCGACATGTTATTAGTCTGTAATCTTATAAGTCTGAGTAAACACTTCTTAGGGTACACGAAGTAATGAGGTACGATAATTGGTTTTTTCGTACGCTAGTGATTAGTAAGCGCTAGTAAGAGCCTAAAGGGTTGTAGCTGTTATTTTCGTGTTTAAACACACACACACACACTATCAGCCCGTCATCGTCCACTGCTGGACATAGGCCTCTCCAATGGCACGCCACTGTGCTCGATTTTCATATTTACTGAAATGCTATGTTGGTTTAGCTATATGTCATGTATCTTCGAAATGTCTTATCAAATAAAGACCAAGCCAAACCTGATATATAATAATAAAAATATATTTTATTATACATCGTACAGAAGAAATATTAACGAGACAAACAGGTACAGGGCAATACAATTGGGCGGTCTTATTGCTAATAAGTAATTACTTCCAGACAACCAACTTCGTAGGAGATAAAGGTATTGGGACAGATATATTATATGACCTTTATTATTGATGATTAGTTGACTTCAAAGGTCTGATTAGTATTTTTTCTATTGTTGAAAATTTTACACACACTCGTGTGTTATAAGACACTCTAAATATGTATAACCTTCCTATAACATTTACACAGACATATAAGCAACGTATGTATGTACATGTAACGTTTAAATTAAATTATGTAATTAACAATTAATAATAATAATTAATAGTTTAAAAACTAATTCATAATATAAATTACCAATTAATATTAGAATGATGAATTAATATAATCATTTAATGATTTAATTATTATTAATTTGTTGATAATTATGATATCATGATATCCTTAATTGATAGAGAATGTCTTTATCTTTCAATTAACGTCCAAAATAATGACGTCACGCAGGCGAGGCTTAAACGGAGGCGCTTTAGTGAAACTCTCCAGTAAATTCTATTTAAGCCTCACTTGGCCGCGCTCAATGTTGAATAGGATTTGCCTGGTTAGCTGTTGCTATAGTACTTTTCAGGTGTTATGTTTCGCTTTAACGTATTAAAGTCTAAGCTTCTATTAAAGTAGATTGTCCGACTTGCCGACTCTGTCTCTTTTATTTATTTATTTGATCTTTATTGAATTAACAATGAGTGGTATTAAGGGAGATCGCCACGGCTACTTGTTGCAGCGAATCACAATAGCGATACATTCGCGACGCTGTCGCTAGTCCACGAGACAGAGATATTTGGCACTCGGTGTTCTCTGCGCGTGCGCACTTCTATGCATTCCATATGTGTAGATACTGAAATGAGTGAAGATTTTACAATAATGTAGATTATGTTTCGTAGCTCACGTGGACAACGAGATGTATCTGTCTCGAGCGCTGGAGAGGCTCGGCGGGAACGCGCTCAGCAAGGACTCCGAGCCAGACATCGGCGCCGCCTTCTTCAAGTTCGCGGTCGTCACCAAAGAGCTTTCCGCGCTCATGAAAACGCTGGTGAGTTCTCAGTTTTAATTACGGTTAATGTCTATAGTCCCAGGCAGTAGATACGTAATCGTTTACCCTTTTTAACATTGAACTGTTTGATACGGTCACGTCTTAAATTAAGAAGGGTTAAAGGTACTATCATTATCCCTTCTTTCCACGTAATTAACTTGCCCTATAGACTAGTCTAGGGGCTTAGAATTTAGCTTCACATTGCGGTGGTCCTGAATTCAAATCCTTGCCCGAAACTTTCTCAGGTGTCCCATCTATTAACCCGCGCTTGACCAGCGTGGTAGACTATGGCCTTAACCCTTTTCATTCTGAGAGGAGACTCCTGTCTAACAGAAATACAAGTACGATAGTGTCTATGATGATACACTGTTTTACATTATATATGAAGACCTATATCTCTGTGTTAATGATTCCAAACGAACTATTGCTCAGCCTTAGGCTATAAATAAATATTCACTGCGTACATTCGTTACATCGTTCCTGTCTTTGTTTCTTATTGGAATGCCGTCTAAATTTATACGGGCCGCGTCCTAGCAAATAACTACGTATTAAATATATTACACCCCAGGTACATTTAGTTATCATAACATTAACGTACCACATCATCATCATATTATTTGTTTTCTCATATGAATGATGACTGTCTTTCTGAGAAATAAAGTTCTGAAACCGTCAGCATCATAAAAAGAAAGAAAGAAAGAGAAAGCTTTATTTGTAACCACTGCAAGCATCTATGCAAATTAATATAGTTGTTAAAAGAAAAATTAACATTTGTACAGTAAACCCTTTTATCGATCCACCGTTGTCCTCGGGGTCTCCTACGGTTCAACTGTTAGGTACTCGTAACAGTCGGAGGTAATAAAATAGGTTAATGTGGGGTGATGACTGTGACTTCACATAAGTAGTAGACAACCTGCAGACCCCTCTTCCTTATGTGTGGTCGCTGCGATCCAAAAACACTTGCATCCGATAGCAAATAACACTAAATAGCTTTTGAGATATTCAAGAATGTTATACCGTACGTCATACTACATGAGGCCTGTAAGGATATATGGACTTGGCACTCTGTGGTATCTGTTCACCCCCTGTAATAGTAGTAAAGAATCAGCTATTGCTGTTGTAATCAATAATAATATGCTTCTAATAGCTGACAATGTCGATGACGTTGTTAAAAAATGAAGAAGGTCCATCTTTATCTCTTACTTCAGAGCAAACAAAATATGTTTCTAGGAAGGCCAAGAGGAAATTCTTCGTCTATGACAACATTCTTAGTAAACATTGATGCATATATATATGTGATAATGTTTTCCATAGATTCTCACGCCACGTTTCTTTAGTTGAACAGTCGATCAAGTGCTATTTGTTAATACATAATAAAATATGAACAAATATTATTATAACCACCATTAATCAGATTATCTTTAAAAAACGATGTTACAACTACTGTCCTATCGATGTCCTGCTCCGCCTCGCTATGCTGCAGTGTCGACATCTGCTATATCAGAGGAGTTGCCGATGTGTTGTCTGATTCAAACTTTCTACTATTCCAGTTGTCGTCAATATAATGGGTAGATATAGTCGTTATCGTTTAATGGTTATGTATATTTAAAACGCATATACACAGCGTTCTAATACATAGCCTTTATAGACCATAGCGTTCTATTTAAGCAACAATCAGATTTAAAATCACTATAAATCGCACTTGCATGTTTATACACTTTGGCGTACAGCCACCAACCGGCTCGCTTGTTACGGAAGGCTCAGTTGTAGTTTTTTGTTACAGTAGTGTGTAGAACTGTAGAATATCAAAAAATGTTACAGTCAGTAGAGTATTTAACTCGTATGGCCTAGATATGGTTGCTTGCACGAAAAGCAATCTGTTACCGGCGTCGCTCGACATGAACACAGTTCGATGTGAAATTTCACAAGTTGTTAAATTATTATTATTATCATAGATTGTCAGTTAGTGATGGAGAACTGTGAGGAGTGTGAATTCCTTAAGATATTTTCGGATACAGCAAGCAATATTTAATCTCACAACTCGTATTTTTTGTAAAAAGGTGCGCGTCAGGATTTGAACCCAGACTCCTAGAGTTGCGCAATTGCAAACGCTCACTGCTAGTTTATAATAGTATTATCACTTTTATTTTATTATCACACTGAGTCCCTAGCTGGGTACGCAGAGAAAACTAAGGACCTATTGTCTCTACCCTGTCAGACCTGATATGCTTTTTCTACATCAGTCTTATGACATCAGCGTGGGTGAATGAAAGTAATGGATAGATAGCTTGTTGATAAAAATATATCCGTATAATATAAAAGAAATATGAGTCATCAAGTTGCCTTAATACGAAGCTAACGGAGTGTGAAATGAAACAGGCTTATCTTTGGCCGCCCATCTCGTGCACCGGCTGTTTCCGTACGATCGGTCCGTCTCAGGCGGATATTGAGTTATCGAGGAATCCGCGGCGGATGTCTCGGGTGTTACCTCCACTTTGGGGCTGTTGGTGGATTCCGGTGCGAATTCAATGATCCCACGTAATCTAAACTAGTTTATCATTAAGCGTTTTTTCCGCATTTAGATTTCCTAGTAGAAATTTCTAGTAATGGCGCAGAATTTGGATCCGTGCCCAATGCATGGTAAAAGGCTTAGCAACCATTCTATGGCGGGACGTAAATGTAACTGGTGAATAGTGGTAGTGCACTGCACTCCTGTGCCTACCCATTTGGGGATTACAGAAGTGATGTTACGTCTGATGATGTTACATTTCTTCTGGTTGGCAAAGTCAGTTAGAAACCCAGCAGCAGGTTACAATCGTAGAGTTCTTCATAATGTTCTTAAAGATGTATAAAGTCAGCCAAGACGCATTTGGCCAGCGTGACAACTTTAACGACTTTAACTTTTCTCATTTTGAAATAGACCCGTCTCCAACAGTGAAACAATGACCGGGCTTATGATAATTAATAAGTAGATGGTCTTATATTAAGGTGTAAATTAAAGACCCTAAAATATGTAACATGTTAAAGATATAACATGAACGTGAACTTGTATTGACGCTCAAAAAAATGATCTTCCTCATTTGATAATGTTATCACACAAGTTTTTACTGATTATCACTGTTATCAGTCTAGAAATAAATTTAATAAATCAAAACAAATTGTTCTTAAATTAATCATTTACCGTTCTTCATAGTGGAATCGGTTTTGGAGATTTAATTTGGGCGACGGTATCGATTTTGCATCTGTCATCTATTTCCGGCTTAAGGAATATTTTGTATTGTTGTGTATCCGTTTAAAGAGTTTTAGTTATTTGATTTGGTTCTAAAGAGAGTTAGTATAAATGAAGGATAATAATCGAATAACATAACAATGTAACATCACGTTTGTATCTCTCCGAAGAGGTATGCAGAGGAGGGTAGTATACTCCCACTCGATGATGGGATGGAATGGAATAATGGAATGTGGTAATAATCCTATTGCAATACATAGGGCATAAATCCAGACTCCGAGATACTAGCAGGAAATCCAAGTTAGAAAAATCCAATATTACCCAACCAGGTAATCGAATCCAGCTCCTCTCGACCAACAGGCGCACTTGCAAACCACTCTGCTAACGCTGTAGTTAAATAATTGAATTAGGTACTTGCATTATTTCTTGTTTATAATATGTCATATATTTTGTATCTAGATCGTGAGTATTAGACGCGACGTAGACTTCCACAAACCGGATATAATGTGGCCTACATTCTCTAGCAATAAAACAGTCGGAAAGGAAACGAGGTTGTGAGCTATGCGCCAGTGAGTAGGGAATAAATTTCCGCGTCTTCCGCAGGAAGAGAACTGCTGTCTGCGGCTATCGGGACGTTGCTGGCAACTTTGTGTAATATACGTCGTTGTATCTGATTATTATCATTTTATCATCACGACAGGTGCCTTGCTCGGTAGGCATAGAGGTTCATCATCAACAACTTGCTATAACGATGATGGAAAACATCGTGTGTATCCAACACACCTTAGAGTCCCGTAAAAAATATCCTCTAAGACGTGTATGTGTATAGTCTGTCGTGTAAACCTCGTCAGCCAGAATCCTGCCATTCTAAGAACCGTGTCCAACTGCGGAAAGATAAAAGGGTTAAAAGAGTGAGCCACAACTCTCCTTAAATTTACTCGTAGTATTAAGCGTAACGATGGCGTCCTTGATACAGGCGATCAGCCAAATCATATATGGACAGTGCGTGGGTTTGATTGCCAGTTATGTGACTATAAGCGACGCTATAAACAATGTCCCTACGTTCTGAGAATATTTCTAGAACAACAATTGATATACGCGTGAGCATGTCAAGAGTAGATTGACTGGACGCTGAGCGAGCGTGGGCGCAGCGCAGCGGTCGATTGTAATATAAATGGGTCAGGGTGGTCCCGTGTTGTGGTGTGTTTTATAAACGTAACACTTGCACGTGTGTTTTAGGCACATGTACGTTTGTGTGCAAAAACCTTGCGTGAATTGGAACATAAAAATATTTAGTATTATTTGTTCAGGGTCATTTGATCCCGAACTAGGAAGAGTCCGTGATGGTGAGCCTGGTGAACGAGTATAGAATAAATTTATCTATATGAATTTGAAAATAACATCATTCCTATAATTTTTCCGAAATGGTTTAGGTAGAGAAGTGTAATACTCACGCCTGTTACTAGTTATGTTACACATTCCGTGAAATAGGAGGTGAGCCTATTGCTGTAAACAGGTTACAAATGCGGATTCTGTGCTATTATTATTAATTTCAAGTTAGAAAATATATCTATAACATGAACGAAACCCAATAACAATATGCCTACATTGTTATGGTTGTCATTCATATTATTTTTTATCATGTTAACTCATTCTTTATATGCAAATATTCTACATCTTTATTTTCTCAAGACATTTTGTAAGGTGAGATCGAAACAGCGAGATCCAATTGTATCCGACGCCGCCGCATAAACGTAATTTTGCTGTATTTCACTTGAAGACGTGTGCATTAATTACGACTCTGTTTTATCGTTTTTAACGGCCCCAATTATGTTTATACTTTCTTTACTTTTATGATTCAAGATGATACTCATTATGTACATTACGGCTTTATTGTGTTTCATCACAGTATCATGTATCAGGGTAGGAAGTGACGATAACTCATGTTATGTTATCTCGTCAATCTCTATTGTCTCATACTGGACATAGGCTCGTCCCACAACTAACGAGTATAACTTATATAATTAAAATTTCATCCAATTCACATCGTCATCATTTATCGGCCTATTTCTGTGCACAGCTGGGCATAGGCCTCCCCCAATGAGCGCCATTGCGCGCTGTCCTCGGCATGCCACATTCACACAGAACGTCAATAAACAATTACCATCGTTATCATCATTAGCCCCTATCATTCCACTGTTGCACATGTGTTGGACGTTAAAATAAAATTCTAATGATATATCATAAACGATTACAACTCTTTTATGGCCTAAGTCTTCTGTACGATTAGGAACGAATTAGTACAGTTCGGTCTGGTACTGTTCGTGTTTGCAGTCTCATGCTCTCTTACGATAGAATCCTTAGGGATTGATATGGTATCCTTAATTAGTAACTATGTGTTTAGTTACTTAAACTGCGAAAGTGGATAGTGAAATAAGTTTTTACGTGTGTTTACAATATCAATAAGCAGTATACTTGACCATGACAGCTGGGTGCGGAACAACCTCGCCCCAGTTGCCTGTTTCGTGTTGTACGCTCGGTGTCCCGTCGAGCCACGACTGCGCAGAATCCTCGGCACGCCCTTGACACGGCCCTCGAAATCCTTTGTCCTTTCAAAGCGTTCGCTGTTTACGCCACATCTCATACTTGGCAACGTTCGGGAATCGCGGGAAATCCAACTCGCTTTCGTTCGATACAGGTGCTCCGAGAGGTGCTCCACCTGTTGAGCTCTGTGTGGGTTCGTGCCAAACTTGGGACATCGCTGACATCGCTTGCATATATTTGGTTTCCACCGGTCACTATTGAAGCACACCTGAAGCATGTTCGGTACTACACCTGTGGTCAATGTTTAACATTACGTTATTACAACTATCAAAACTTTTAACGTTCTATTTCTAAACACTGGTCTCCCTCTAAAGTCAGACAGGTTAAGTCAATAGTTTGTCGTAGTGGGAACTTTAATATTTAATTACTATGTTATCACTTGATTATTGTTTCTTTATCTTTGTCTCACGATTCTTCCGTTTTCGCTTTCGGTGTTGTTCGAGCCTTACTCGTATGCAATACATTTTTTGTGCGAACAGTGCAATCTAATAAACTTAGAATAGACGACTATGCTGCTGGTCTTAATAAAAGGAATAGGTTAAAAAATAATAGTTAAGACAATTTTCCTCAAACGTCTGATTGTTCTGTGTGCCTGCGAAGTGACATTATCAGAAACATTTGCTGGTTATCCTGCTTCGCTGTTAAAATGGAGACAATGATAGTTTTAATATAACTATTGCTATGTTTATTTTGAAAAAAAGCTCTAACGATTATTCTGAAAAACAATAACGCAATATAAGTAAATGTAATAAACTTTAAACGACACCAAAATACATGCGTTGGTAACATATACACATCGAACAAACAATTGACGCTCTAACAATCAAAACAACTCGCAATACACGAAGATGTAAAAAGCTTTTCCTCGTCCGACACACTAGGTTGGAGCCCAAACAAAATGCGATGGGATTGCAAATAACTCAGCGCTGAACAGGTCCTGACGCGTTACCCAACAATCGCTAGACGTGTTGCGTTCCGCCTGAGGAGAGCCGACTGGCCGTTTTTGTGCTGAACACCATTTTCGTTTAGCCAGTTATCTCGCCGAGTGCTGCCACGCGACACGCTGAGCACGTGACGGTTGCGTCACCTCATGTGTTGTACTCAGTCATCGATCTTTACCTGCGAATAATCGATTTGACAGCCGCTGACAAGTAGATACATTTGAAGCTATGATAGATTGCTGGTTAGAATTCAGATTCTCGCTTCTGGGCTCCTGGGTTCGAATCCATGGTGCGCACCTCTTTAGAACAATGTGCGTTCTAAGAGTAAATAAAGGTAAAGGGAAACATCGTCAAGAAATCTGCACACCTTTGGGTTAAAAAAAATGTTTGTCCAATCTACCAACCCGCACTTGGCCAGCGTGGCAGTATACGGCCTTAATCTTCTCATTCTGATAGAATACACGTACCTAATGAACAGTGGAATGATAACAGGGTTCAGAAAGAGAGAATGGATTTGAAGAATCGGTTCGATTTTTTTTTCCTTGACTTTTACTATAGATTGTTTTTATATCCCTTATGGGGTATGCAGAGAGCAATGCATGCTAAATATCGACTGCTATATATCGGCTGTAGTCGTGCATCACCCTCTTTTTAAAGACGCCTGTAAAAGTAATTCGATACGATTATTAACTCATTATTCAAAGTGGAAAATGTTTCAATATATTGATGATATTTCTTATAGAGTAAAGCTGAAGCTCTATCATAAATCTTAATACACAGTCGGCTGCGCGGCTCATTCGGCTTCGATGATAAAAGTCAGGAGATACGGCTGAAAACGAATTTTTGTATCTAAGCGCTGTCTGTATACGACGCAGATATTACGGTTGACTTAGGATACTTTTTCATAGATTATGGAAATTGTGTTTCTTTGCAGTGTTCAATAACTAATAAGTGTTGGATATAATATTCTGACATTTTGCACCAGGCGCTCTCTGCCTATCTTTTGAGGAACCTAGCGTGATGGTAAAAAATAAGTAATATAATGAATTTAACTTCTAACTTTGGGAACGCTTACAACTAAAATTATTTGAATAAAACGCGCAATTGTTTTTTATCCATTCATTACAAAGAAACGAATCGTACGGCGCGCAAACTGTTGGGTTCAAAAGCCTCTCTCAGAGAAAGCCCTTTGTTCTTCTCAGACACAGCTTCGCCGTTTGTGTTGGCTGTGATCAAAGACTTGAAACTTTCGAAGTTATTTTGCTGTTGAATGTTTTTCAGTGTACCTATGTCTTATTAAGTTGTAAAACCTGTCACCCGCATTTGGTCAGCCCGACAGACTATAGCCTCAACCCTTCTCAGTCTGAGAAGTGGTACTCGTCTAACAGTGAAACTATAAAAGGGGATAATTGCTTGTTAGTTTTTATTACATTACTTATCTATTATACGTTTTATCTATTTACACACTAATTGTATAATTTATCGTCGTAATATAAAATAACAGTAATTGATCGCTTCGCCGACTATTTATATCTATATATTAATATTTGTATAGAAATTTTTGTACCCCTCGAAGGAATATTACGGGCACGGCTGAATGTAAGACTTGGTATAATTAAAGTTTGTATACAGAAATAGAGAAAACTAAATTATATATGTTCTATGTCTGGAATTGTGAAAAATAAAGCATTCATTATTTTCGTTCCTACCGTCTATGTTCGATATATTATATCAGTCTGTTGTCAATGAGTAGCATAGAGAAAAAATGTATAACGGTGTAGGTACTATTTAACACCAGAGCTTAAATAATTTGAAAATTGAAAAGTTTCATGAAACATACACATACACATATTTCATGTTAACATACACTAATGGTCCATTAGTGTATGTTAATACATGGGGGAGAACTCTTTATACTCTTTACGTATTACTCCATTTTTAATCACACATATATTCCCAGGTCTCTATCACAGTCCTGGTGCGCTTCTTCTACACAGCTTTCATACACTCATGCCGGTTTCAAAAAGACGTTTTTCTGCTTTAATACTCCCATTTTATTTATCCAACTGCCATTTTTGACTAGAGCATTCATAAGAAAATTAAGTGCGCACCTAACTGACCTCGTTCCATTGAATTAATTATATTTTAATAAGACACTGTTGCGGTTTCTATTTAGCTCCAATTTTGCAAAATTTTTCAAATTTCGCTCGTGGTCATATAAGCAATGAACCATGCGCAATAAAAAACTCAAGCAATATCTATATTTATCGACTAAAGATCTGGGCTTAAAAACAACTAACATAGATATTTACGTGTAAAAGAAATGTGTTTTATTCTGGACGGTAACCACGAAAATTATTATGCGTCACCATCACCGCCACGATGGTCGTCACCATTATCGCCAATAACATTGTTATCTTCATCGCCACCAACACCATCACTGGCACAACCACCATAACAATTATAATCGGCATCTACACCACTTCGTCTCTCTTCTGTGTTGGATTTACTTTCCTTAACGAGCGCCATCGGGCTCTTGCCGATCATACCCAAAAAAAAATCAAAATTAAAAATGTCGAAGAATTATATTAACGCCCTATTAAGTGGTTCAGTGGCTTAATCGCTATTCACACGTCGACTCAAAGTGTGTCACGTAGCGCGCCACGTGAAGAGCCCGCCGGGGACCTCATCAAATATTCATCGGAAAAAGGCCTTTTAACTTGTCACTAGTGGCTTATGAGCCCCGTGTAAACATGGGGCTGTTTATTGTTTTAAACAGCGAAATGAGAGCTGCGATGTGGCTTTGTATTTATGTATATGCATGTAGATTAAACTGACTTGTCAACTGAGACCTGCAAAATTTCTTATACGTAAATATATGTGTGTGTCAAATTATCATATCTGTGTATCTGTGTGTGCGTGTGAGTATATGTATGATAAATAATTGCGGTGCCTATTTAACATATACATATGTATGTAGGTACATATGTAACCTTAAGATAGGTACCCGAATAATGTGTTCAGTTAATAATATGACGAGTTGGCACGTTGCGAAGACTATCAATACAATGGCAATGACATGTTGGCAAACATCAGCAACGCACTTGTTCAACCTTTGTCAAGGTTATCAATCAATTATTGGCCGTGAGGTGACTATATTCATAACACGTAATTAATGTATATGTATTTTTATATTACGTTATCGGCGAAAGTGCACTAACGTAACATCCTTCGTACACATGAAATGTTTCGATTACGTACTTGATTTTTATTAACTACTAAATCGAGTTTATTGCCAAGTTATTTAAATGTATGTTTCTTTTTACAAGTTATGGACGGATGTGAAATAATGTGGTGAGAGAAAAGTAAGGGTTGTGGGCAAAATTTATTTAGGTAAGTAAAACATAGGCGGCCGATTTTGAAAGGAAACAAAGTTTTAAAAATCTACTTAGGTTGTGGACGCCTAGGCTTTTTCCCGCGAAACATATTCAAGCTCTATTCGATAGAGGACTTGACCCAGAAATAACACTAAGACGTCTAAGCCCAATTGAATTAACTTGGTGGCTGTAAATTAAAATTTGTATTTAAATTTTGATTTTCCTGTAGTTAATTGAAAGTATTAACATAGCTTGTTATGAATTCAGATGGTTTTTTATGGATTTTTTATTAATTTATTGTAAGGAACGTTTGTATATGTAATACATATTACAGCAGAAATACGAGTTACAATGTTGCTATCACTTATAGAACTTATTTTGAAAAGTTTAAGTCTAAGCTTTCATTCGTTGATGGAATTTATTGAGCTGAATTGTAAACTTTGTACATTTAATAAATATTACAAAAGGAACAATGTTCATTTTAGGATCCAGAGTGGAATACCTATTTATGGTTCAATTCTTTCCTTTATCGCCGTAATAAAAAAGCAACAAGTCAACCATAATGAGTTTATCAAAAATCTATAGCCGTTATAAATAATGAATCGGTAACAAGAAAAGATTGTAAGAATAATGATACAAAGCTCCTATTAGAGGTTAATGTAAACGACACCAAGTAATTAATAAAACACGTAGCTACAAGAAGTAACCTTGTAGGAATCGAGCTTTTTGCTCCCGATATCAGATGGTTACTTGCACTGTGTCTGTGTGTCGACGCGCGATTTGCACACAATAGCACGCCGAGATCCGAACGCGTGCTTAAGAACAATGTACATTGTTACGTTAGCGGATATTACGCGGATCTCGACACTGTTCGCACTCCAACGGTAAGCTACTAATGGTGCATCGAACAGTTTTTGTGGTAATTACCCGCGTTTTGTTTCGTTCGCTTGTTTGTTAGCTTGCTTGTTTGCTTTCTGTTTGTTTGTTTGTTTGTTTAAATCACATGTTTATTGGATTTTGTGATGAATTTGTGCCATTATTTTTTAGGTGTTACTCACTTGTTATAATGAGTTTCATAATATAAAAACTAAACGTATTAAAATAGCGCTATATTTAAGTAGCTATGAACGTTTTTGTTTCTATCCGTAGGGACTATATGACCCATAAGTAGAGGACATAGAATATAGGCAGGTGTTATTGTAAAGGTGCGTTCTAGTTTGTGGCGCGCGTCACGTGTAGTGGTTGAGTAAAGTGAACACGTGGAGTGGAGTGGACATGTAGAATGAGGAACAATGTCTCCTGAAGAGGCACAGTCTGCAGGCGGCCATTGATGATGTTGTGGGATGTGAAACAATGGATAAAAAAACGCTGCGTGGTATCAGTGCAAAAATATATCAACGGTTATAGTTTCCGCAAGGATGAGCGTAAAAAATATCTAACACCTGAGTAAAGAGAAACTGGTTCGTAGGAGTGGGACGTTCGTGAGTAGGATTTGAATTAATAATGTTGCGAACTGTTTTAATGAAACTTTTAATGGTCAACTAGATATCCTCGAGTTTATGTAAGAAAATGTGTACACATAAATATTATATGAATATATTTTTGTATATCATGTTTTAGGTACAATGATTAAATATATTATTGTGCATGTGCTTAATGTTAACGATGCAGACTATTCAAGTATATCTATGAAGGTGAGTTGTACAGAAATAGATGTATTTTCTCAATGCATCTGATTATGTTTGTTATATTCTGCTATTCACTTTTGAACGCATTTGCAACATTTTAATATTACATTGAAAAGTCGTTACTAAATACTATTTCAAAATTGGTTTAATTATAGTCTCTTACGATTCGATTTCGTACAGTTTGTCTTTTAAAATGATCTCTTGAAAGATCGAAGTACTAGGGACATTTTATGTCACAAATTTAAACCGGAAGTAATAAAACATATAGGGAACAATATTCCGCTCAGCGACGTAATAAACATGGGGAGAGACGATTGTGAAATCAATGGAGTGGATACACTGACAGACGGGCATCGGGACGTTGAGGGACAAAGGGTCGCACATAATGAAACCCTTCTCGGACGCCGCTGCGGGACGCACAGGGGCGCGCCCGCTCATTATTAAAAGGATGTTGTTATGTGCTCCTGTTTAATTGAATGAAAATTAGGGAGGTGTTTAAGATTTGCAACTCATACCCTGGAATATAGATGTTCATAAGTGTTTATATTTTAATTTTTCATCGCCTATCCCATCACGCATTTATTTCTTTATCACCTGTCTTGGTCAAATAGTTCAGATACCTACCGAGTGGTGGGAGAGACAGAAGTCTTCGACAACGGCGTGTTGATATAAAGAGCATAATGAATGTAAAAGAAGCACGTCAGGTCTGTACGGTTAGAGATATTTGGCACTCGGTGCTCTCTGTCTATCCAGTAAGGGTCCTAGTATGATGATATAATAATAATGTATGTTCTTATTAAACGTACTGTTCAATATTCGCTGCGAACGGTAAGAGCTCATGAAGGTGCTCGCTTAGGTCTGGAACTAGTCGCGCTATGACGACAAAACATACGCGAGTAAAGCGGGTATAAAAATTACTTAGTACTCCATATTCTTGAGAGTACACTACAAGCCCCATTCCTCTTGCTGGAAGAGTCTTGGAATATACTCCTTCACGCTGCTTCAGCGCGCATCGGTGGATCTGTACATACGTGAGTGGACGAATCGTCTGTAGAAAGTTTTTAATAGTAAAAAAAAGTAATATAAATGTTATCAAACACAAATCGTACTATGTTATGGTATAGGTACCTTTGTACGTTGGTGATAAGATTGCAGGAATAGAGACCAATGTATCCTTACACATATGTACATATATCTTTTTAGGAAATCTTAATAATGTAATTTTCGTTTGAGTGACTCCTGAATAATTCAATTATAAATATGATGCTGGCCGATGAAGCAGGAAGAAATCTCCGAAACCAATATGCTTGTATAAGGAAAGTGATGAAGGTAGAATGAGCATGTCAAATCTGTAAGAATAAACACATTGGACATTCACTGCCAACCCATAAAGTACCTGACCTCCCGAAATGATAAACACGACACTCGATTTTCATACTTTTACAGTAATGGTAGGTAGATTCCGACATGTGGTCAATACACTAACATTTTGAGGAACACGAAAAATTTTAAATTTAAATTCTCATCTCATTCAAGATTACAATGAAAACGGAAATGAGTCTGTTACAGTTAAAAAGACAGATCGGCCCTCAATAACGCCATAATAGAACTGTATAATATTTGTAGACTGTTTTGTTCCTACGACGTTAACATGAAAGGTCCCTTAACAGTACATAAAGCCCTACTACGGTTAAAGTAATTTCAATAAGCACTTCATACGAAAGCATCACAATGAAAGCGCCGGTGGGTGCTTACATGAAAGCGTTAGACTAGACCATTGTTAAACCTCGCTACAAGTTGTTCCTGCGATGTTGAATTAAAGAGATTGGAGGCGTAAGACGCCATTAGGTACATAGATTACAAGTTACCACACGGTATATACCAGTTTTAATAAATTTTTTTTTAATCCAAAAATATATATAGAAAACAAGAAAAAAAAAATTCTGAATGAATAGTAACCTTTGTATGTTTTTTCTCAGACGCTTCGATTTGATCCCAAAATAGGAGGAGCCTGTGTAACGATATAGATGATAAACTATTTATAAACACACACTTTCTTTTGCACATAAACACAGTAGGTATAAGTATTTGTGCCCGTCACATAAATATTTATTTCGGATGGGTCTCGAACTCACGACATCCGGCTCAGCAGTCAGGTTCGCTAATCACTGAACCAACGAGCCAGTGAAATAAATTTGAGTACGTTATATATAAACGTGTAACGTGACGTAACGTCTATGTACTTTCGTTTATATCGAGTTTTATAAATTAAAAGTCGAATAAATTTTGCGTTATCCTTAATGTGTTTCTTTCTATCATATAATGTCCAGGTTTATAAACAACCTTATGGCAATTATACATTTAGTTATTTATCTGTTGTAATTTTCAGTCATATTTACAACTTCGGTTAATTTGATTAATAAGTATTTAAGCATTAAGAATGTTGCATGTTCAATCCATCGCTGTTCCCGCAAAACTTACTTACTTTGACATCATCTTATCAACGTTATAATTATAAAGATTTTATTGAGTGTATCACAAGAAATTAAAGCCACAAAATATTTCTTAAATCCACCCGAAAAGGTTAATGTGGACTCGATGCAGTTGAGCGCGGTGTAATCAGGTGGTCTCGCCGCAATTGGAACGATGGCCCGCACGCGATGTTTCCACCGTAACAGTTTGCAAACTGGCTCAATTATCCATGGAGGCTTATCCACACGATCGGACTGTGAGCGCTTTCGCTTTCCTTACACATATAGGGGATTATGACACGTGACCAATGTAGAAGAAGCCCGTTAGGATATATCTTTGGCATTGGTTGTGGGGCTCTCTGCCCACCAAGGGATTTGGCGTGATGTTATAATAATTAGGTCTTTTAATCATTATCGTATTAAGGTGATATTGCCAGTGTTTTGTCAACCATGCCTCACAACGACATTTTGGATGAAGTTTTTTTTGTCTATATTGATTTTTATTATCATTACTAAGATAATATTTATTATGTTATTCATCTCATTAAAGATCGTATTAATTATTATGATCTATCAAAATTCAATCATCGATTAATTGTGTACTTTATTTCGTATCACTCACATTGTAACTATATTTAGAATTGTTAGTACAGTGTAAAGGTACCTTTATGTTAGAATATAATTTGGTAATGTTATCAGTAAAAGTAACTGGTGAATCGTGGGCGTTTTACACTCCTCTATCCATCCCCTCGGGGATTACAGACGTGAAATTTCTTAATTAAAAGTATCAATGTTTTTTCATACGGAGCAAAACGTTAATGAGAGCTAACAATATGTTAATATGGCGTTAATTAACTTAATGTCGGTTCTCACAAATAAACCGTTGAATAGAAGTTTAATTGGATTTATGTCGGCTATGAAACTGAACGAACGATAAATTACGGTCTGCCAGATATTATTATTACTATTATCGTGATGTCATTACAATGTAACGCCGCGTAATCCCGCGATCAAGGGAATAATCGGAATACAAAGTCTCGCACGGGATTAACGACTCGTAAGCACTTACGCACACACACGTTACACACACATTTACTTTTACACACGATGTGATCAATTAAATTTACAAACGGTTTCACTTTTCACGGCTATGTTTATAATTTATTGCAATAACTTATGGATGTTATCGCAGTCTTATTTGTATATTTGCATTCTACACTTGTATGGACGTAGAGTAATAAATGGTTAAGAATGTGTTCAATGATAAGATGTAATAAAGCGGTTATTGTTGTTTAGTTGTAATATTAAATACTTGTTGTTGAATTTTAATATTAAATGTTTCGTGAGTGTCTATTTATGTAGATGATGTAATAATCTACCTGCCGACTGCCTCGTTGGTCGAATGGTTGCAACCGCGACTGCCGATCGAAAGGTCCTGCGTTCAAATACCGGTTCCGGTACTATTGGATTTTTCTAATTTACAATTTCTAGTAGTGACTCGGAGTTCGGAATTGTGCCCGGTGTATGGCAATAAGCTCACCAACTCTTCCATGGGACTTAAACGTAACTGGTGAAACGTGGGAGTGTACGACACTCCTCTGCTTACCCCTTCGGGGATTACAGGCTTGATGTAATGTTGATGTTACAGTGACTAGTTCAAGGTCTATCCGATATCTTAACTACTCCGGCTATACCAAAAAACACAGGTGAGTTAAGCCGCTTTAGAGAGCGACAATTTCGTTATAACTTTTTGTCATCAATTTAACTTAACAGCATTACCAGGTCACGGTCCCCGTTAGAGCACTAGTACACGCGCCGTAAGCACTGACATTACTCAACTCTCGTCGCTATTCTGCTCACGGCGTTCGTACGTATTCGGGTGGTGCGTTGGCAACTTAGCGAAACGGTCTCTACTAGAATAATGTTGTAAGGCGACCGGGGGTATGGTGGAGAGGTGTAGCGTGTAAACAAACTTCGACACTTGAGGAATGCTGTGGTTTCGCAAGTCACCACGTTCTCTCGTGCAGCGAGTGCGTTTCGTGTGGGGAAGGCGCTCGGGCTCCAAGTTTTTGCAGTTAAGGACTAAATGTCTACAGTGTACATTAAGATGTATATATAATTATATGTTATTATAAATACGAGTATATATGTATGTATATTATATTAGTTAATAATAATAGCTCTGGGTTTCAAAACGAGCTCTCAAGCCTTTGGTGTATATGATACCTATATTGTATCCATATGAATTAATAAATTAGATAACAGCTTAAATCATGAATATTTTTAGGGACACCCTAAGTAGTTTCGGACCCCGAGCTCCAGTCGATCGTAGCGAGAATTGTTTTTGTTTATACGACAAAAGTTTGTCAAGTACAAATGAGAATAAACTTAATAGTTAAAACAAGTATTTGAAAATATGCGAGGGTACGTAATTGCATTTCAAAGTGTATTTTTTATCATCTCACTTGTTTATGTTTGTATATATCTTATCTGGTTGTCGTGTTAATGCTTTTCCTGTGGTGCCTTGGAAAGTACGGTGTACCTTTAACGACGTCACTTATTATAGATTGGATTCGTTTTCACTATAATTCTTGATAATTACACGAATGCATCGTTCTTGGCAATTGCTAGTCGTGATTATTAATTTATTATATTATCAAGCCAGGAGCCTTTTACGATAGACAGGGAGCACGGAGTACCAAATATCTCTATCCTTACCAACAAATATACAACATCTATTAAAGTATTAATATTTTTTATACAAACGACTTTAGGATATTCTAGCCTTTTAAATGGGAACTCTGACGCGCACAGTTCAGAAAATCTATTAAATAAGTTTGCTGAATATGTTTGAGCTAAACACCAGTTGCCAGCTGAAATTTCGAATTAGTTTCGCTACGTTCACGCCAGTTTGAGCTATATTGCATTATTTAGCATAGATATATAGTAAGTAGCAGTTCAGTTCAAATATCGATACAACCATTTGATTTATGTTGCTCCTCTATAGCACACTTACGCGATTTTGGAACTAGCAGACTCGATTTACGTAAATCATTAATAAATACACGAAGCGAATATTTTACTTAAATTCGCTCTCGGTAGAAAATTCGACCTAAATTTTCAGTAATCATACCGTATCGGAACATTACATTTTATACAGTACAGCAGTGATAGCTAAGTGGTTTACGAACAAGCTTCGTACTGCAGGGTACAGGGTTTAAGTCCTGGCGTGTATGTCTTTACTTTCCGTTTTAAGATTAAATTCACTTGCGGTGCAATTACCAATATCCCGTAGTGGACGGAAATGGCCTTGATGAAGATTATAATGACCACAAATATTTTCCCTAACTCATGGTTCCTTTTTCACAGATGCAGAACATAAACAATATAGTGATGTTCCCCGTGGACAGCCTTCTCAAAGGTGATCTCCGAGGAGTGAGAGGCGACCTCAAGAGGCCGTTCGATAAGGCGTCCAAAGATTACGAGTCCAAGTACCTGAAGATCGAGAAGGAGAAGAAGTCGCAAGCAAAGGAAGCAGGTCTGATTCGCAGCGAAGTCACATCGGCGGAGATCGCCGACGAAATGGAGAAGGAGAGAAGATTGTTCCAGTTACAAATGTGTGAGGTGAGTCATCTATATTATTAAGTGTTAACATAGTACGAAATGATTAATACTCGATGTTGATATTTGTTAAAGCCTTATACATTATTGATTATGATACAACAATACTAGGCCCAGGACCCAAAGGAGTGGCGCCGGTTAGGGGAGACCTATGTCCAGCAATGGACATCCAAAGGTTGATTATGTTACTAAAGTCCAGACCTGTTGATAGAGTTAAGCGATGTCATAAGACGGACGTGCGCTGATGCAGAGTAGCGACTCTTTACCAACGTCTAATCCAACCTTTAAACGCGAGAGTCCGATATCATCTAATTAGCAAATACTAGCAATAGGTATCTACTAATTTCAATAAAAAGCCATAAATTTTTCATACGATCGAAAATTCTAAATAATTTACTTTTCGATTTCTATTACTGTTCCTTTTTAATTATATAGGTACGAACATATATGGTTTATTCCTTAAATATGGATCTTATCCGATTATTTCATTGCTATAATACGTCTTTTATATTATTAGATTGAAAGATAATTATACAGAGCTAGATAACATATACCTATATCTGTCATTTAAGGTCATCAATTAATAGTCATCAAACATATTTTTAAAATATATTTTTAAACTTTTTCGTAACTTCAATTCGTTAAAGTCGCTTAAAGAATACTTTATTAACTCTTATTTGACTTTCAAATTGGACGGGGGAGGTTTTAAGGTTTTTTTCGGATAACTAATGTATTTTATGTTAATAAACAAGCCTTTTCAAGTAAACTTTAGATTGGAATAGTTCATGAATAATTTAAATCTAAAGTTTATTTAGAATAGGGCTCGATGCAGCTATAGAACAAATCGCTTACGAATAAGATTTCGAAATTTCGTAAATCGTATTAGAACCATCGATTTTATATTACGACGTGCCTTTGTTTTGGTGTGGACCTGATTGCTTTTAATATTTTTGTCGGCAACACCTTTTCAAGAACGAAGGTGCTGCCATCTATGCGACACAGGTGTACCGATCTACGTAACAAAGGAAACTCGCCACGGCATATTAGTTCTGTATAAACCAAGCGTCACGTGATTCGTAGTTTATTGCAGTCTACACGATCGTATAGTTAATATAATGGTTCCTACGGTGTGATCTATCTAATCATCCAATAGATCATTCATCATTTTATCATCGTTCGTCATATCAACAGTCCACGTTAACTGTTCTGTCGCTCCGCTGTTGAAAGGGTTTTCCGTATCCATTGAGAAGGATGTGAACTAGTCTGCCACGCTGGCTATGTGCGCGTTGTGAGACTGTACATTATTAGGAACTGTGTACAGGTGTCTTCACGATATTTTCCTTCACATTTACAGCGAGTGATATTTATACTTAAGATGCATGTTTTTATTAAAGAGCTGCGAGCCAGGTTTCGAGCCTAGGTGTCGCGGCGTGGAAGGCTCGATTCCAAGCCACAAGGCTAGATGATCACTGATTTATTGATTATTACAATTTACGTATGTATTTCTCACATGCATTCCAACAATAAATGTCGGAGTCCGCTCACATCCATACTTTATCATACTTCCGCTTCGCTTTGCGGTTGTATTATTTTTAGTTTATACGATAACATATAATAGCCGATATAACTGGAAGTTACTGTAGTTATTTAATTCCATTGAACTCGAATAGTACACTATTCACAATTGAAGCTTGCACGTTTTTATTCTACCCCGATTTGTTTGAATTGACTGCCTCTTTTGCCGAGTGGCCGAGCCCCACTACTGATCCAGAGGTCCTGGGTTTAATGCCCGGACCGGGTACTATTGGATTTTTCTGAGATTTTCGATATTAAATTTTATAAATTAAAATTTTCCAGTAAAAAATTATAGTAGCACAGGCTCAGAATCTGGATCTGTACCCGGTGTACGGCAAAAGGCTCACCACCTATTCCATGGGACGTAACCATAACTGCTGAAACATGGGATTGTATTACACTCCTATTCCTAACCCTTCGGGGATTACAAGTGTGATGTTATGAGCCATAAACTACCATTGCATTGCAAGATATTTCGATTTAACAGACGGGGCGTAAAAATTGTATAAAAGAAACACTGTTATATGAAACAAATACATAATTATTGTCGTTCTGCTTTTCATTACAGTCATGATAAAAGCGAGTAATAGCTATGTAAAGTAAAATCAACGCGAAATGTAACACTTCATATCTCAAGCATTTCATTCAATTCTCAGACATTAAGGTTCATATACAATATAATGAGAGTCACGAATAGATTGTGCAAGAAATCATTTTTTTTTGTAGAGACAAAGAAATTTAAATTTAAATGTAGTTCTTGCACAAATATAGATAGAGATCAAAAAAAGTTCAATGAGAATGTTTAAAAACCTTATGATAGGCTTTAATTTACGGTCTATCTTTCGAATATTTATTAGAAAATGTCTACATGTCTAACAGAATATTTCGAGTTGTTGATGTCTAACAGGCTTTCTTGTCACTGTTAACATTTTTTTCTTTTTTTCGTTTATTAAAAGTACTGCGCCAGATAAATATTTTATTATTATCGTTATATCGTCTTGGCGCCAGGTCTTTTACGGGGTAAGCAGAGAGCACCGAACGCTAAATATCTCGGTCCGTACAGACATAACGCACTTCTATTCGCATTCATCCTATCCTCTCTCGCATTCATCACACTTTTCATACCTTTTCGGTTTTCTTTTATATTGTTTTTAATCGGCGAACTTACTTACAGTCAACTCGTTGTCAAGGCGACTATATCAAAACATTTGTTACGTGTTTTAGCTTTCATATTAGCGTGCATATATATACAAATTATACTAATTGACTGGCACTTGGTTAAGAGGTTGGTGAAGTTGACTGTCGCGCGCGGTCGCGCCGTAAGTTCTGGGTTCGAGTCTCATTGAAGACAAATATTTGCGAACAGATATTTTTCTGTGCCTGGCTGTATAATAAGTAATTGGAAAGAAACTTAAGTAACAAACTTTAAAAGATTTTATTACTATTAACATTATCTAATAGCCCATTGTTTTTAGATTCCTTCCTTCTTACTCGTATTGTTGTATGGCTGCAGATATCAATGTTAAAAGATTCTCAGAATTTACGTTGACCTCCAAAATATTCAAAAGACCACCTCACAGGTTGAACTTAATACAACTTATACGGTTTAATAATCACATTAATCGACATTTCACATTGAACATTAATAACTTTAATAATAACGTATCCAGGCTCAGTCGAGTGCACAATGCACTGACGCGGCGCAACAATGCAACGCAATATGATTTATCTGAACGCAGATAAATCACAAACTCAGCGCCGTATCGCGCGATAACGCTCTACATCGCTGCACTGAGTACAACGCGCAGAAATCAACTTGGCATTTGCGAGGAATGCGCGCCACTCTCCTCCACTCCACTCCCGCCACTTCACTCCCCCTGCCAATGCCTACCGCTATAGCTTTCGACGCTTCGGCAAATCGCAATTACGTCATCACCGCTAAGTGCCTAGTTGACTTCTGCAGATTACATAACCATTCGTGTTCGTAGCAGTTTAATATGAAAACTGAAATATTGTTTTAGTAATACTACATTGAGCTGCATACTTTAACGGCTTACTCATGTAGCTGCTACTATGACAAATGTACTTACAACCAATTCTATTTTGGCAGCATTAGTTATAACAGATAACAAAAATAATCAAATATATACATACCTACTTAATGTTGGAGTCGAAACCACAACCTTCGGTCCAGTTATCAGAATCAGTCAGTCTCTGAGGTAACATGAGGAATTTTAATTTATAAAAAACCAATAATACTTTTCCCGACACGGGAATCGAACTCAGGACAGCCATTTGTTTATTGCCTATTATATTATTGTTATATCATAACGCCAGCTCTCACGGAGTAGGCAGAATGCCAAATGTATCTAGATTATCCTTGCAGATCTGACTTGATATAACTGAACTGTTACGTATTTTAATTCAAGTAAATATATATATCTTATATATAAAATTCTCGTGTCACAATGTTAGTCTCCATACTCCTCCGAAACGGCTTGACCGATTC
>DWME01000510.1:0-32788 GCA_018244795.1 Parelbella ahira ahira
GTGAAGTCTGCCAACCCGCACTTGGCCAGCGTGGCAGACTATGGCCTTAACCCTCTCAATATGAGAGGAGACCCATATTCCAGCAGTGGAATGACAAATGGGTCAATTATTGTATCCTTATTTTACTGTCACAAAATAAAAAAAAACATTTAAATTTGTTTCGTAGTTTTTGTTTATGTGTTACAATAACAAGAAAAACCGGTTTTTTTATTGCCTACTTGTTAATTATTTGTCAATTAGTAGTTAAAAAAAGAGGATCAAGTGCTAAATATGACTTTACAGACTTGACATGTTTCGTTTGCATACCTACTGTCTTTAGACTCGTCGGTCGATTTCGGAAACTTCTGATACACTCATCATACTGTGCCTGACACAAGATAACACCTAAATGTGTAGTGACACCTAATTAAAAAGTATTACCGTTTAACTTATTAACATAGCTGAGCATGAAGCTATATCATAATGCCCTATCGATATACCGCAATCCGACGAGTATGTACAGCGCAGTGCGCACCAACGCGAGGTTTTACGTCAGTTTAACTTGTTTTGACATGTGCAGGCATTTAGTAATAACAGACTTCGCGAATACTCCCCATGATTTGATATAAAAAATGTATCGTTCCTCATTTGTATATTGATGAGACAACGAATTTTATTTGGAACAAAACATACCTAAGTAACGATTAATGAAATTAAATATTTAACGATTAATATTGAATTTGTAAAAAAATGAAAAATGCCGTGTTTCATTCGCAATGGTATTATCCATTCATTCTTTGGTGTATCAAATTGCCCGTTATTGCTCTTATCCGAAGCAAATATTCACTCACACGAGCTTAGGAGTCTTATTTGGTAATCACAATCAAATAGGTATTTCAATTTAAACAATATGTGACGTTGGTGATTGGTTTGGTACGATATAATGGTACGGAACTAATTTTACTATATATGTACTAACTTAGTCTTGCTTTATGAGCGAAGCGCTTAATATAATAAATAAAAACGCTTATTTTCTTCCTCGTATATTAGGTACTCAATTTTACTGCACTTATTAGTTCATAAATAATACTAATCTATAAACAATCCTTAAGTTCTCAGAATAAAATCATAGATAACATCAATTAAATATTTTAACCTTGTCTTCATGACATTGTCAATTTTCTTCGAAACATTGTTCAAAAACATAAAATCAATTATTTATATCAATTTTATTCGTACAAAGTCTTTTAAAATATGGATACCAAACTTGCTTCCGGAGATAGTAATAATGCACCAGTTGAGAAGATAACAGATCTGATGTTTAATACATCAGAAGATATAAATGCACTAAAGGAGGAAGACAATAATACTGTTATGTGTGACGAAGCAAAGAGAGAGCTTGAAAATGTCTCTGAGAAGGAAATAACATTGAAAGACCGGATTGAAAATTGTAGGAAAATTATAGAATCCTTAAAACTGGAGCTGACACAAGAGAAAGCCAAGTTACAAGAAGAGTCCAAATCTCTCGAAGCTCATATAGAAGCCCCTTTGCATATAAATAGTTCTGGAAATTACGGCAGTAACTCGGCATCTTGCAACAAATTTGCTGCAGATACTACATATTTGTGTAGTGCTAACGTAGATAGAAAATTAGGCTTTGATGAAAGTCTAATGGAATACGAAAAACAATTAGAAAAATACCAAAATACTCTCAGTATGGCTCAGACAGAAAAAAAGAATGCAATACGGAAACAAATGTTAACCAAAGCTTATAAGCTGAAACTTTTGGAGGTAGAAAATCAGTGTAATATTGAACTTCTAAGAGTAAAACAAAGCTTGCAATGTTTAGAGCCATTACAAATGATTGTAAAGCAATGGAAAACCAGCGACAACAACCCGACATATAATTTAAATAGCTTTGAACTGATCCCTAGATATCCAGAACTAAGCACTATTTCTCCAAGGAATGCGATATTTACCGATGATGAAAAAAGTGAATTTGTAGCTACAAATGAAGACGTTTAAAATTTAGCACTTAATTTTTTATTTTGGAACTGGTTTAACACGTTTTCTCAATGTATTTACACGTATTTTGTATATTAAAATAAATTTCTTTTCTTGTTCAAATATAAAATACATATTAATAAAAATATCGGTCTACAAACGTTATTATACGTGTATATTTTAATCTATCTTATAAATTAAGTGAGAAGAAAATTTTATCAATCGTTAAATAGTTGATAAAGAGTGCGAAAATGAGATTTCAATAAATCAAACGTGCAGGAGGACCTCCGCAGTGGACCACACACATCGAGGCACGCGCTTCGAATGCTGCCTACTTTTTATTCGTGCCGCCTGCGCCGTTTCGTGCTCGCTCGGCGCTCGTCGGCAACCGATCGGAAGGCTGTCCCATCACATACGCCTCTTTGCCTTTAAACTCTTGCACCTCGTTCAGTTAGGAACTTGAATTTTATTTTAATAAGATTCCAATTTGTCAATTAGAGGGCAACGCATGAGTCAAACAGGTTTGACTTCTTTACACCTTGTATCTTTATACTTTAAGGTGCATTTAAAATGGATGTTTAGTCCCGATTTTCGGTAACATAAATTATTATGAAAATACCTTTTATCTGAACTAGAGGTAAATGTGTGCACTATATAGGTGTATGTATGAACTTTCTCGCAATTAATCATAATTTTGCATTTAACAGAACTGAATAAGTACATATATGTACTTAATCGGATGAATTTTTTCGTTTGTGTATAGTTTTTAGCATTTTAAATAATGTTATATCTGTTACCTATTACTGCAGTCAAAAATTATGCTAAAAAAATTACAGTATCGCGAATAGATAAGTAATTGTACGCCGGTTTCTATTACAATTGATGTACTGTTAAGCCTACATATCAGTATGATATATAAAAATTAAGTGACTATAATAACCTACACAGTCCATAAGCGTAAGCGTAAAAATTTTTTTAAGGTACTTAGGTACTTGAAATTTTTTTTGTGTTCAATTCGAGGTATTTCCTGCCATTAGTAAGTAATGTTGAAAATATGTTTTCAGCATATCTTGAATTGGGTAGGTACATGGAATAGAATGTTGGTAGATGAAGGTGCCGAGGGAGACCAGCACTTACTCATCTTGACCAAATAGTTCCGATACTGTCTGACGTGGGAGTCAGTCTTCGAAACCGGCGTACGTGTATGAAAAGAGAGATGAATGTAGAAGAAACACATCAGCTCTGTAAGGAGAGAGAAAGATATTTGGTACTTAGTGTTCTCTGCCTACTCGGTAAGGAATCTAACGTGAAGCTTATTTATTAACGATCAGCCTATTTTAAATCTTATTATAGTCGTGATTTTATTTACGAAAATATTTGATGAAATGTACAGTAACATTTGATATGCTATGGTAATAAACGGGTTTATTAATTTTTGCGATCAGAATTATTTTATTTTCATTACATTAAATTACTTGGCAATAGATATTTACGACATTTGACCGAAACTTCGAACAAATACTTTTGGAGTAACCTGGGCTTTACCATAGTAAACAGTGGACATAAGCCATAGCTTATGTCTACTTTTAATTGGATTTATGTGTTATTTCTCTATAATCTTATTTTTGACATTATGTTTGAAACTATGTAAATACATATCATTTTAAAAAAACGTGGGACACGAAGGTTTTTTCTCGTTTATATTTATCAAATATCGATAGATGTTACAACTACGAAATATTTTTAAATGTTTGTATATACATACAGTCTGCCAACCCGCACTTGGCCAGCGTGGCAGACTTATGGCCTTAACCCTCTCAATATGAGAGGAGACCCATATTCCAACAGTGGAATGACAAGTGGGTCGATTATTATTATTATTATTATTATTATTATTATATATATACTTCTTGTTATTAATATTTAATACGCCGAGTAGAGTTTATAATGTCCTCGGTGGCATATGTAAGTAGTCTCCTAACATTATCCACGGCGTTGGACAAGATCGCGCCGCGGCGTGCCCGTGGTTGAGAGCTTTATGGAAGAGCAAACAGTTTAAAACACTACACCGGCCGTATTGGTCCAGCACTCTCCTCCATTAGTCCCTACCGACACCTTGGCTTTGTCGAAAATATTATTTGTTCAGTGTACTGACGAAGGTGCCGGCGCGACACTCGCTCGCCACTTGCTATAGTTTGTCTTAGCTGCCTTTAAGCGGCTTCAGCTAACACAAGTGTTGTTTTGGAATGATCGATGGGATTTTTATCGGGAACCGGCACTGAAAATCATTTTCGTTTCAGTTTTATAACAATCGTATCATAATATACGGAATTATTAATGAATGAACTGAAAAATTGTTCATTGAAAATTTTAAGTCGAAATAACTTTGTGATATGAATGTTAAGCACTCGATATCGTATTGTCCAAAGTGTAGTTTCATTTCGTTATTGACATTTTAAAATGCGGAAGCATGAGCAGTTTTAAATATATACTTACTTTATCAACACGCATGAAAATAAAAAAAATTGGTGAAAAAAAAACAACGAAAAAAATCATTGTTGTTGCTCAAATATGCTCAAATGAGTTGTTAATATAATATTTACTAAGTACGTATCATTTTTATATTGTAGTACATGCAATTTGACATTGGAACTGATATTTGTTCTCGTGGCACCAGAAAATATGAGAAGAGAGGAAGTAATAAAGAGCACCTTAGACATACAACCTCACCTCATTGTTTTATTACTCCACTTCCTCTTTCGAGACGTTCCATTCCCTTGTAATTACGAATTTATTTAGTTCCCTTCCATTGCACAAAATGAGTCATCAGAAGTTATTTCAAAAGGACATAATAAAAGGAGTCGATGCATTTTGTATATGAATGAGCTAAAATCTCATTTGAAAAGACAGAATTATCTTATCAGCGGTTTGGCGGACTGAGCATTGTGTGGCGGACGTAAGCGTGTTGCGTTCACACGCCTTTGTTAAGATTCGTACTATTTTACCTCTGGTTCCGTTGTGTATTGGAACTTTTCTCAGTATTATCGATAAGGAAGTGTTAATTTTTTTTGTCCTGATAAAGGGGTAACAGGTTTCCGTTTTGTTTTGGTAAATTACTAACGTACATGTGCAACGTACCTGATGGATAAGTTCCAGGTTATTTGTTCAGCATGCGGTATTAAGGAGATTTAACAACAAATTTCACGAATAATTATATTTCTATGACACTTCGATTTGGTCCTTATACATACATATATTATGTAGGTACACGTGTAAAATTTGCGTGTGAAACTAAAATTACTTTTAATAATTAATTATGTATGTACTTGTGAAACAATGTGGTAGGATAGGTGTTGCACAACTCTGACAATAAAGTAGGACAGAATGTAAGCGAAGGAAAACCGCAAGATATACCTAAAGCTTTGCTTGTCAATATTTTCACTTATCAGTCTCGAATATTCTACACAACGTTCAATATAAGTAATCAGATATAAGTTTATTCATAAGCATAGTAACAATACTCTTAATGAGAGATAAATTAGCGATGGAAAATAAAATATAAGTATTTACATATCCGTGAAATAAAGCGGCAGAGAAAATGAAGTGAAATTGGATGAAAAGCTATATTGAACTATTGCGTGTCTCAAACATAGGAATACGAAATGAACGCATTGTGTATTAGGAATAGAAACAACGAGATACATCACAAAAGAATATATTCGTACTTCATTAAACACGAGCGACCGAAGTTTTAGCGTCGAGCCGGAAGAAAAACAAAGCTCCTATATCTTTGACGTATGAGCTCGTTATGCGTTCCATGCACATTATTGTCCACGTAACGTCTTCGCAATGCGTACAAATTATCCTAAACTCGGCAACTCTGTTATGTAAATGCGCGTATAAATTTCCCTGTCGAGCATTTCTTTTTAGGTCAGAATTGAAAGGGAAGACGTTTTGTCTTCACGAGTAAATTAAGTAATGAGTATTTTGCCCTCTCACTGAGCTTACAGATTGTTACATGAATATTAATATTTTCCACTTCACATCATTGCACGTCTATAATATTTTGTCATACGTGAATGCTTGCTTTATACGAGTAAGATATACTTGGAACATAATTAACGGGTAGTGGTATGCGCGATTAGATAAGTACTGGTTTTAAGATGGTACGATTTAAACAGTATGTTAAATAATACTACTGATGTTAAAATTGAAAATCTTAAAAATATATAATATAATTAATACTTATTTATTATATTAATAAACTTTTGACTTAAATATAGATACATACATATCACGGTTTGTATTGTTTCTCATGGTCATGAAGTTTAATAGCAAGTCGTATTAATGAGTGATGATCTCGACTGCTACGGGTACCTACATGTAATGGAAAGGTTCATAAATTGAGGTTTTGATGTTGTGTCAACACAGCGTGTGTGAGCGCGGACAAAGAATCGTTAGCGGCCCAATATGTAATTTCAGCATGTCATGGCAACTGGCCCATTTAAACCTATATCACTTCACTCTGTTCATAACATATATTTCATGACTCATGCTGCCTGCTCATAGATCAGTGGAGCTCATGAAGAAGGATATCATACATGTAGTTCCGAAACCAGTCGGGCCATTTCGTAATACGTGAGTTACTCCTGTACATACATATACGTATGTATCGTCTTATATAAACACTCACAAAAAACTTTTAATAACATAAATTCATTGATAATTAATTTACGTAGCAGTTTAGGTACACGAAACACCACAGGTCTTGGTATCGAGATACTTGGCATTCGGTGTCCTCTGCCTATCCCGTAAGAGAACTGGTTGAAGATGTGTATTTATGCATTGACATTGAGATATAATTTTATGTACCGTCTTATGTGTTTTTGGGATAATCTGAATAGCCGATAGTTCGACTAAGCCATAATTTAATCACGTGTACGGACACTCATGAAACCTTCAATAGTAAAACTTATTCAACGGTATTAAGCTTATTCAAACGGATATATTTGCAGCTTTCCAGTACTTGTGCCTACCTGGAGTTTATTAGCGTATCTACCTTAACCAGAAATGACTTGGTCTTGTTTTATTATAATAAGGTAATTAGTACCTGCTACCTTAAAACTTATATCATTCGTTTTTAACTGAAAAATTCAGAATTGATATGTTTAAAAAATGTTGTAATCGAATAATTACTTTAGCCATAAATGACATTTTTCTTGAATACATTTGTAAGTTAGCATTATGATTATTTACGACAAGTATGTTTTACAAGCAGACATTAAAACACGTTGAGTACATATCTATTTGTAAATGCGCAATCATATTCTACAGTTTCTTTTATAACTTACCGTATGGGAATACCCGTATTGTTTGTTTATATATATTTTTTAAAGAACGGTTGTAGCACAGAATATTCCATGAAGTGGGATAAACCAATTCACGTCAGCCTGGAGATGTGTATAATTTTAAACTGATCTTATTGTGATCCTGATTCGAATTTCGAATTTTAAACGTTGGGTTAACGCACTTAGGAATATTAAAAATAAAAATAGTAATGTACTAAAAGTGGACGGATACATTCTTTTTCATGCATTGTACCGTGAAATTTTAGGTAAATTCTCCGCTAACTTCTGTGGGTAGGTATAGAATAAATATACCTATAATACTAAAATACATATATGTAGCTACCACAGAAATATGTAATAGTTTTCTTATAATTAAAAGTGCATACTCTTAGTATGTAATATAGTGAGTTATTTTTTATTTGTATAAAGCTATTGATGATTTACTTAATACAAAATTCTAGATTTAATTTTCAGGCGACGAAAGTGTAGGTGGCCTTTGGCGCAATGTTGGTAATAAAAGTGCGGTAAAAATACAAAGGACGTTTTGCGAGAAGAAAGTGGTGGACTAGCGGGTTAGCGGTCAGCGGGCTTGTAAGGGATGTAGGTTCGGGCCGGTGGTGGATGGTCGAGCAAGGCGGCGGTAGCTCTCAGTGTCGCTCAAAACGCGGCGCGCGGTGGTCGTGCGTCGAGCGCGCGTGGAGTGATGTCTGCGAGATGAGGCTGCCTCTGGTGTTACTGTGGTTAGGTGCGGCGGCGGCCTGCGGCCCGGGCCGCGGCTTCACCCGCCGCCACGGACCGCGCCGCATCACGCCCCTCGTCTTCAACCAGCACGACCCCAACATCGGGGAGAATTCGAAAGCCGCCAGCGGCCCTCCCGAGGGCCGCATCACGAGAGACGACGAGAAGTTTAAAGACTTAGTGCCCAATTACAACCCGGACATCGATTTCAAGGATGACGAAGGTACCGGCGCTGACCGGCTGATGACTCAGGTTGGTTTTCAATCATTTGTATTATAATGAGATATGTCAATAGATATTTATTAATATACTTATCATAATTAAAGGAATAGTTACCAGATACATTTCACATTAACTTAAATTATCTCCCAATAACGTTACTTCATAGCAAGTGAAGCAAACCAGAAAAAAATAGTCAAAAGTTTTGAGAAGTATCCAAAACAATGCGTTTTATGGGGAATTGTGTGTTTTGAAAACAGTTGAGTGTGCGGGTAGGGACAATCGCCGGTGTAAATGTTACCGCGCCGGAACAATGGAAACGAATTGCGGGCGTTACGGTAGCTTCGTAGCGAGTGTTACGATTGTAGCGGCGCAATTACGCGGGCTTCGACAACAAATATTTTGTCTCTGTAACTAATTGATGAATGATAAATTCCTTACAAACTACGCTGCCCCCGCTGAATATATGATCCTCATAAAATCTGTAAGTTTTGAAAGTAATGCGTTGTCATTCGCGATGTATTGTAGGGGCATAAAGACAACTGACAGGAATCTTTATTGTTGGTGTCACATTGTACTGAACATTGGTTTTGTTGCATCTGTTTTTTTTTTTAAATAAGATGTTTAATGTATTTTATTTCAAAGAGCCGTTATTTAACAAAAAACTAGTGATTATTTATTTTTCCACTCCTTGATGATAGGTATACAGCAAAAGCTAAAACGGTTATCCTTTTGACTGCGCGATATTTTCTACGTAGCGTATAAATGTAATCTAAATGAATATGTCTAGTATGACTTATAGATGCACGAATGTATATAAATCAAAATGTAAAAAAACAATTAACATAATATAGTAAAATGATTTTTAGCGTCAAAATAATATCTACAATGCCGATCTAAAATAATATGACAATTTATTCATGTATTCTTATATTACTGCACGTCTCAAATCAAAATGTTCATGTCCATCAAAAATTTTCTAATTGAATTGTCGTATTGCTCGAAATAAAATTCTGGTTTGTACAAGTATCTGTTTTCGGTAGGCGAATGTTTGTTCAATATCACATTATTAAGTCACTAAAGGTATTTTATGTTAAGAATTAATTAATGATACTCGTAGTTCTCGGTAAACGCACACAATTCATATGTTGAGTATCTCCCGTGGGTTGATGAGAATAGTAAACGTTCGTTTATTAATATGGTATAGAGTTACAGAAACTTCTCTGAATAAATGACGTAAATAAGAAATGAAATAATAAATCGAAAAATAATTAACCGAACAATACCAAATAACGTTTCCGTTTTAAAATATCATAATCGAAATAGCTTAAATATAAAGTTTATCCCTTGTTAAGTGTATCGGTAATATCTTTTAAAAATAAATAAAATAACAAAATAAAATCATCTCACCACCTATTCCATGGGACTTGAACGTAACTGGTGAAACGTGGGAGTGTACTACACTCCTCTGCCTACTCCTTCGGGGATTACAGGCGTGGTGTTGCGTGATGTTACATATAACATTACATAACATATAATATAACATTCAATTATATTCATATGATTTCCTCTTTGTTAAAATTTTTGGGCGAACAGCTCACACATGATAGTTTTGTATAATTCTTTTATTGAATACTATTGAATTAATTTGTAGTTTTAAATGTTCTGGTAATATCATACCTTTAAATTAAACTCTCAAACCGACTAATGCAGTGTCATCTCAGCAGATACTTTTTAAACGATAAAGATATAGAATGTTTATACATTTAATAAAGCAAAGAAGGTTGTATAAGTCATGCATGTACATGTTTGTTAAAATATACCTATAATATAAATGAGTGAGTTATTATATCCTTAAAAACATTTGTTAGTTTGTAATGACTCGATATGCTTTTCAACGTTGAACATTCATTAACACCATATCATATTACATATAAGAGTATAAATTACCATGCAAAAGTAAATATTTGAGGCAATAAAACTTACCTACGTATTTTATTCGCAAAGTGGCTTGCTGTGATATTTATATTGTATTAATGATCTATAGCAATAATGATAACTTGACATGATTGTAATCATGATAACCTCAAAATTCCTAGACGATCATATGGAACCGGCATATTTCATAGACAATAGGCAAAATTAATTTTTGAATTTAGAATTCGAGTATGTTACAGTTTTATTATATTGTCAAATAGGTACTTCGTTTCTTGCGAGTTTCAGCTTCACTGTCGACCTCGCTCTAATGGCTTGACAAACATGAGCGCGTATTGACAAACAAACATACAAACATTCGATATCGACGTTATATTTCCTGTAGGAAATAGGTCATTTTAAAACATTTTACGTAATATTTCGACTTTGATATACCTATTTCAACTTATTTATGCGAATATATCAAAAATGACAAATGTGTGAGTACACATATAAAAATTATGAATTATGTCTGTCGGTCAGTTGGCTGTATTCATTGCTTACAATTTTATTAGCTATTTCATTGGTATTTTTCTAACCAAAATAACCGTTTAAATAATTTGATTTTACGAGATAATCACAGGAATTCTTTTTTTTTAAAATTATATTTGGGTATATTTCTATTGAGCTTTCCAATGAAATCATAAAAAGTAGTAATATCTTCCAGCATTTTGTTGATAGTGTGATACCACACAAAGCAATTTGATTTTATTAAATTTAAAAGTGATGCTACGTCGATAAGATTCGACCACGTTATTTGGTTGTTACGTCCGTGCAAGCAACGTCCAATACCGGAATAGTTGACATTCTGTTCAAGGATGCATTTACTTTGCAAATAATGACTTAAGTGCACGAACGCTCTTAGAGCAAATATTTTAATGGCCTAATGTAGTCATGCGTAGAATCCAGTTATATGCCGACAATAATAATCGGTATGGGCCACAGACAATCGGACGGGCGTGTGTGCGTATGGAAGAAAGGCCGGCGCGAATCCGCCGGCGGTGATGTTATGTGCTGCGCGCGGCCAGCACATAGCCCGAGCCAAGCCGAGCAGCCTTGCATTCGTAAAAATCTCCAAACCGGTTCGATGCGCCTCCATTACTTTCTTTCTGCCTCCACCGTGCCTCCCATTTAACTCGGGCCCACTTTTTTATCAGGAATCGGTATCTCCTACTAATAGTATTATTTATTTCTCATGAATAAGAGGGAGTATAAGTAAAGTTAATGCTTACGGGAAGCGGTGCGTTACATGCCACATGCTTCTGAGATAAACGCCTCGTGTCTGCCCAATGTGTCGTCGAGGTACCTACGTAGATGTGCCCGTGTGGAATTCGTGTTAGTATCATTTATTTATTTTATTTTTTTTGTTTCTCGTGCATTGTTTGAGGTCACAAAAATGTTTAGGACCGAGAGAGGATACCTTTAGTCTCTCAATACCTACCATTTCAATGGAATATGTGTAAATATGTTATATCATATCAAAATCTTAAAATACGACGTGATTTTTATATTTACTTTTCAAAAAAAATCAATCCATACATTGTTAGGTTAGTATGAGACAAAAATATTTAGCTTTTCCTGCGCAAAAATAATTTCGCCATTGATTTGTTAGCTAGTCGTGTAAACCGCAGAATAGGCGCGTGACCACATCGTCTGTGTTCTTTCGATTTCAATCGGAATTACTTACCATTTTATGTAAGTTTTTATTTAATATTTTATATCCCTGGACGCGAATAAGCCTGGGAGAGAGAGGGCGGCATGAGGAGGGGGGTGAGGGACATAAATATCTTAGTGATTTACGGCTAAGGCGGTCGCGGGATAGGTCAGCATTATTCAATTTCGTATTTGAGGCTCGAGTTACAATGAGCTTTTATTGTGGTGCGCGCGCGCAGATAGCGCGCCGCGACCGACGGCCACACTTTTGTTATATTTACTACAAACATTTAATTGAGGGAATGATCTGGAACCTTCAGTGCTATTATGGGTGTTCCGTCATTTTTATTATGTAGCGAATTACTTCAAAAGATGTTTATTTTGTTAATGCTATCCTTAAAACCGTATTTTGTCGTAATCGGAATGTAATACAAACAAATGTTTTATATGGCACGATCGTTTTAAAGTCACTTAATTATCGATTGTTTATATTGATTTTATTTCGTTGGACGATACGCTAAAGTGGTTTAATTTGTTAGCAGCCAAAGACACCGCCGTCCAAATTAGACGCTTTTCGGCTTATTAGCGCAAGGTAAAAAACGGAATGGGCCCCAGCGCTTTGTGAATAATTGACTATAATCAAATTAATCCTAAAATCCTACGGTGGGTTTACAGCGTTGTAAAGTGTAATAAAGACCTCTTAACAGCCATATTATAACATTGCCTGTTTACCATTCCAGCCTACCTACTATCTCGTAAGTAAATACAAATTTTATAAGCTAATCCACCGAAATAAGGTTTAGACGTATGTATGAAAGCTGAGATTGTGGAGGAGATAAGAGCACGTTTGTACTGTGCAGTGCCAACTGTCGACTTTGAGGAGTATTCATCGACAGGAGTAGCTTTTGCTATAGGTACTCGTCTCCGTACGCGATACACCTTTCAAAGGGTTAAAAATGCCTTAAAAATAATAGGTATATATTAGCTGAAACTTCAATTTGTGAAGTTTCAATTATTATATTTTATGAGAAAATCAAATTTAAACAAGCAATGTTTTTTATCGAAGTATTTATCCAATATATAAATCTCTTTGGACGTGAAATATTTGCTTAAATATTTAGCACACTTAATCGATTTATATTTCAAATGCACGTATAACTTTGTATGCTAGAACAATACTACAATAAATGTATTAACTAAACATCACATTAAAGATAATCGCGGCAGTATGTATTTATTTGCCATTGTCCGCGGAAGAATGTATCGAGTAATCATTATTGTTGACCAATAAGAGCCCTCTCTTATGCAAACCGCAATGGAATCCATTGATGAGGTTAGCTTACAACTACATTTTAATTAATTTTTTTTAAACGCATTGAATTCCGTATGATTACCAACAACATTTAGGTATATGTATATTAGACAGAAAGAAGCACGCTTTCGAATAATCTTCAAATACTACAACATCGGTAACATTAATGTGTTCAAACACTGGATTGATTTCTGACTGAATATCTATAAACGTATATGATTGTGTAAAGTTGTCAATCTGAGACGAATACCGTATTGTTTGGTATGTACTGATAGCCGATGCGGCTTATTCATTATTAATATACCCATATGTTATAAGTACCTATATGTTTTACGGTGCGTTTGCAAGTGAATACAAGACACTTGTTCAAATACAAACCAAACTGTGCGAGTGATAGGTCTTTGAACCTCACCGGTGTTTGTGGTTTGTTAGTCTTCAGCTTCTTTAACGTAGCGATAAACTATTGCAAGTTTCTTGTAAGCGCGGTGTGTGCACCGCGTATAACGTAATCCTAAGTGTTATATTTAGCGCTGGAGCCAGACGGTTCAATCTGATGAAAATATTTTTCTGCGGATCCACCTGGAACATCCCGATTAGATAAACAATTTATATTTAATTTAACACACCGCTGCGTTCAGTTGGAGGTTTGTTCGAGCCAATCTTCAATGTTACACCTGTAAAACGACTGTAACGCTAGTCGATAAAATAGCCATGTAAACGTATTTTCTTAGTACTGTGTACGTAGTTCAATGTTGTGTACATTGCGTTTGTGCTATTGTAGCGCAGTGATTAGCATTATCGTCACCAACATGCTAATTGATGTTCCTAGGTCCGCGCCTCGTTTCGACACGGCCCATCTCACGTGCACTTATTTATTTAGAAAAATCCAACAACGTATTTATTCTGTCTTCATTATTAGATAAATGGATTCATTTGTCAATGCATAATATTTTACACCGCGCAAGTCGCTTCGTCGCAAAAAGAGGTTCTATTGTCTGTGAGAGTCCTGTTCCCGAGACGCAGGTTTAATTATTCGCACAAATATTTGCCTTTGTACAGCTGTTGGCGCTTATCTCATTCTTATCTGTCAAACCTCAGTCAATGCTATGAGGCACGGGCCTCCTAATGCCGCGCGTACGTTTACAAAAATACATTACTTTTAGAGATTTCTTTGTATTTCCTTGAGCTATATGCTTGCTTTAAACAAAAAATATAAATAATACAAAAACAAGGTGCATATAATGTTTCTGTGAAAAGTTTTTATCATCTTATTAGTTGCAAATAGTTACAACCTTGTAACGGACCATATGAAACAAAATGCACTGAGCGGTCTTAATATTAAGTAAAAAAACATTGCTTGATAGTGAATATTTTAACATAGTTTCTATAAATAAATGGATGTCTTGGACATGTATGTATGTAGGTATAATGAGAACTAATTCTGAAAACGCTATAAAATAAACCTGGGGGAAATAATGATTCGTCTAACTCGAAATCACTTACAAACTACCACGGATATGTTTGAGCGGCTCGTAAATCGTGGGGGGATTTTATAGAGATGCAATAGCTAAGGAGGGCGTAATAACAAATTATTCGTAGGTAGATAACTATCGAGATTTCAGTCTCTAATAGTTGCGTTGTGAGATTATGATTTTAGTACAAGATATGTAGTTCTAACTCGTACTGACAAAACTTTGAAACAAATCGTTATATAACTACCCACGGATATTTATGTAGTTTACTCCTAATTGCATCTATTTGGTGTATGAAAAAATTATTTGTGTATTACGCTTGGTTATGTTTACGCAGCGTCCATCACGCAGGTGTAAGATAATAACGTGGAAACTGCGCTGTTTATTTGATTCAGAATGTTCTCAGTTTGGTGTGTTAGCATTGATGGCTATTAGTAATTTATGACTGTTAGTGTACACGCGTTTACTTCCTCGATTTCGCAAAGCGATATGGGCCACTTGCCTCTGAAGCTCAATGTGTCTGCATATTACAAATTTGATGTTTGACTTATGTACTATGTATATAGAAACGCTGCATGCAATTTTACAGGTATAAGATACCAATACAATATTAAATGGTATAAATATGGTAAATATACAGATATGTATGTATGTATGTATAAAGATATTTGGCATGCGGCGTCCTCTGTCTTCGCCGTAAAGGACCTGATATGACGATATTCGTAACAATAATAATAACAGCATATCTAATGTAATTTATAACAACGCTGAGATCGGCGAAACAATATTGTATTACATTCAACTTAACACAAAACTTGCCTAATTTAAGACGATGATAGTTTCAATCGAAACTACGATCCTGTTTACATTCACGGCTAGTTTAGATATTTTATAGCAAAATTCTAGTAAAGCTCGACGTGTGATGGTAAAACGCGCTGAGGAGACATAAGTGGCTATAAAAATCAGTCAGGGCCCGATGGCCGGCGTGTCGATCGGCACTTAAATCTTACACCCAATAAATGTGCACCTTGGAACGCCACGCCGCCGTAATTGGTCGTGCTGCACTCGATACCGTTCGCAAACGAGAGCGATCGCAACGGACATGCTTTTTACGATTCTCATTGGTCTTGTTTAATGATGTGTGACCGCTCGATATCGAGAACAATGAGCTTGTAATTGGATTTTTACAGTGTCGAAAATTACGACGAGATGAACCCGCGTTTCTACATTAGGTGTTGTGGGCACTTGGCGGGAATGTTCGGCGCGGTAACGATGCCTTCGTTGGATTTAACGATTCGAGATTAAAGGCTACACCAAAAATATAGCTACCTACGTGACGATTCAGAATTAATGTTGATTTTATACACACAACACAGAATGCGATTACTGTTGCACCATTCAATAAATACGATTGGGCGTTTGCTGAAAAAGCGACAAGTATTGCACCATGCGCGGATCGAGGCGCGGGCGCAGGCGCCGCGGGACGCCGAAGCCCTGCGCGCCCGCACCCGCGTCCCTGTCGCCATCACCTTTATTTATATTTATTTACCTTCCCTTCATTCACCGAAGGGCCGCCCTTTCGGCCCTTTTTGTCATACCCGATACAAATATTGTGAAAGGGCTTGCGGTTGGAGTGAATTTATTGTGCTACAATTTGATGTTCCGAGTCCGGCGGGAAAAAAAAGGTTTTGTAAAAATATAAGCAGCCGAACTTACGTACATTAACTCTGCGATCGTAAATCACAACTGCTTCATTACACGACAAATTCTTTGGGAAAAAATTTTTAGGGAACATGCTAAATAAAATATCAACTTTGGTTAAAGCTAAGATAATAATGAATTAAAACTTTATATTTCAAGTCCGCTTACTTCAAAAGATATAAAAGTTAATTCTTAAATACCATAATTACCTACTATCTACTAATATCTGATTTATAAATATGCCTTTATTTAATACATTTATATCTCCTTCTTACTCTCGATAGTTTCAATATCTTGCCCCAAGAGGAAACAATGCAAAGATAAATCGGTACAAATCGTGGAGGCTAAAGATCAAATCTTCACCCCATTTGAACGTAGAGACACGGCGACGTCCATGTGCATCAGTTATCATGATAAATGACGTATTTATTTATCCTACGAGCCTAAATAGCTATGGTAATATTGGTCGTACAAGAGCACAAAAGGTAACAAAACACAAAAGTTGAAAAAGGTAAACCGCGCTATTTACAAAGTGGCTAGCGAGGACCACACAGCCACAATCGAGCCGCGCGTGCGACTCCGCTGCTTCACAATGAAAAAAATCATTCCCAACATAGATCTTTTTTTGTTTATAGATCTCGCATTTTGGTGGTGTGATTTGTGACGTTCGGAAATGTTAATAGCACGTCCGATTGATATCCTTACTATTCCGTTCGGCCATTGTATTCGCTCATTGTTAGCCATTGCGATAAAGATTAATCGTTTTGATGAATACGTTATCTTTATACTACTGCACACATTGAGCATTGTTTGTAGATAGGCTTAGCGCAAATGGTTTCAGTATCGTCTGTCCGTTTTGTTGTTTGTATGGCACAGATTGCGAGGCAAAGTGTAGTGAGTGCGGCATGCGGGTGCGGATTGGCGTAAAAACGCAAATTGTTCGGTACGTACGGCGCGGCGCGTAGTGCGCGGGCGGTGTTTATGCGATCGGCGCAGGCGCTGACGGACGAAGAACACGCGCGCAGTCTTTGACACCGCGCTTATCCGCTACCACTGACCCGAGCTATTTTAGACCGGCAACCGTCGCGTATCATTATTACTTCCTATCCTCTGTTATTATACACGTTTAACATATTCTGATGTTTGTACTATCACGTTACATCCCTAACGATATAGACCGTGAGCCTGGAGTACCACACGTCTTACCTTAATATAAATATGATTTGTTTTATTCTCTATAACGTATTCTAGTTATACGCAGACAAGTGAGGACTGCAGTTTTTCTCATTTATAAAGAAGAAGTTACAAATCAATTTGCTTACTGACTTGTTTTTAATTTGCGATGTTGTGTCCGTGGCAATGTTCAAATTAGACTAATCATATAATACCTTTTAGGCATCATCATCAGCATCAACGAAATTGAGTGCATCCAGTCTCAATCGAGCTCGGGCCAAAGTACCTACTGTGTATAACATATAATTCATATAGGTATACTACCAGAGACAATTGTTGTAAATATTTTAAGTAGGTATACCTACCATAATTTTGAAATTTCCTAAAAATATATGAAAAATATGCTCATGAAGTGTTCAGTGAATTTGCATGTAATCAGAGAAACACAACATAAAGACAAATTAACGTCTCGAAACGGTTAGCTTTCATCGTCACGGAATTTTTGAAGAATGCTATTGCATCAACACTTGTTCCGATCAGTGCGCTTGGAAGTTCGTAGGGACGTGTTATTAGTTGCCTTTACATAAGCACACACGCGCTACTTTAGGGCACGTCTAATTGAACGTAGGCGCGGCGGCGGCCAGCCTAACCTAATTTACATTAATGCAAACGAGGAGCATTGTTCAGGTGTGAAACACCAGTGTCAACACCAGGCCTCTACTCAAATAGTTTATTAGCTCCACCCAGCGCTGCTCTGGCGGACCCACCTTTGTTACATTGACAACCCTTTACAAGACACGCATACTTAACGCTTAAATATGACTATTCAAGATACCGCACCAAACATAAATAGAATTAAGTAGGTGCCCCGCAAACATCAAATTTAATGTAACATCGTGTAGGTATCCTTGTATTAGACAGATAGGTACTTAATTGTTTTTCAAAAGTCGAATTAAGAATTATTGCAATCTTAACGAAACAGATAATCTTTATTAAGTACGAGAAATCAGTTGGAAGTAGTTCTTAAAGCTTGTCAATAGTTTTTAAATTCCTTTAGTACGTCGGTTACTCGCATTAGTTATAAGCAATTGGCGGTATCCAGAACACCGAGGTCGTTGACTGGGGATGCCGCAGATTGCGGTTTACTGAAACCCAAAACCACTGCAGCAGCGGGACTGTCACTGAAACCCAGGGATATCGGCCAGATCTCAAGCAACTATTGACCGGCACTATATATATGTATGTACATATAACTATTTTTAATTGAACCTGTATATAACCACCTTAAGAAAATTCATATATCGCATTATTTATACAACAATGTCATCGATATAAGTACAATCATTAAAAACCGGTGTAAAAAATTTCGTATGCGATAATTTTAATTGAATCAGATGCCACCGCAAATGCGGCGTATGACGTCACGTGTGAGACAATGCTTGACAATAAATTAAAATGACAATCTGCCACCTCGGAAATTAATCTCCACATGTCCAGTGTCGTGTATGATATACACGGGGGCCGTTCGTAAACATGGAAAAAATCACCGCTGGAGACTCCGCGATGATGTAAAGTGCATTCCTGTGTAAGTTGGTCGGAGTCAATTCACGAGAATGTGCGAATATTGGGTCCGTCCGTTGTTAATAACCATCGGCTCTGTGCAATACTATGACTGGTTATGAATCATATTTTGTTTTGGGATGAGTTCTGTAATCAGATGCACGGACATCATTTGTTAACTGCAGGGTTACTGATAGCGGACAAATGTTCGCTTGTTTCGTTACTTGCGATGACACCTCGGGAAATGAATGTAGTTGGTGTTGTTTTATATTTCGCTGCTCTCTTTGTTATTCCTATAATAATAAACCATAAAACACAGGTCATAAAAAACTCTAGTTGGATTACATATTGATAGTTATGTCCACCCTGCAAGCAATTACACTTTAAGTAAAAACATGCGATTTTCTTCTTTAACTTTTAACCCCTTATATAGGAGTGGTGGGTAAGAAGCATTGAACATCTCGCAACAAACAGGAAAAAGAGCGGTGTTAAACAAATAGAATATGAAAATTAGGTTTAAATATTTATTGTTTAGGCTTCGCCGGTTGCTCGGTGTTGTAGACCGTTGACACGGCTGGCCACTGGCTGCCGGTGTGGGCGCCGCTCGTGATTCAATTGTTTACTTTATTACGAACATCAATTTGTATTCACCCATATGGTTCGTTTACACCGGTATCTCAGATTTTATATTCGTAAGGTGAATAATGTGTTTTGATTAGCACGCATGGGATGTAATTCAATGGTGTTTCGTAACATTCCTTGAATTTTGCACTATTTTAGATGTGTGTATATTATTGTTAAGATATTTACGGGTGTAAATAACATTTAGACCTACTTTTTTCGCTACTCATTTGTCCATAAAGTACCACAGTACGTACTGCTCTCGCCGATAGCGTTTCCGGCTTTTAAGCGGCCCTAAATTGTGCGGACATAAAAATATTATAGGCAGAGAATTGCATGAGATCAAACTTTAACATTTCGTTGATAAGAATATTTCAATCTTTTGACTTCATTAGAATACAGATCGGCTCATTTGTGGACAACCTTAAATAAAACTTCACCCCGGGTCAATGTCTGTTGAAACGGATTATTTTGATATTTATTAATGAATAAAAATTCACTATTGAAAACTGACTAATGTCAAATTTATTGTTATTCAATAATTTACGGCTAAGCCTTAATACACAAACAATGATGTTATTGCCATAGATGACAAAAATGAATATCTTTCTTTTTTCTTCTCTGTTAATTTACTGTTTTAAGTTTAGAATCTCGAAACAAAATCTGTTGTAATGTTCCATTGAGTTGACTCACCAACACAATCTACTCGTTTCCACGGTGACGTGTGTAAACGAACAGCCACTGGAACACCAACAGTGGCCGGCCGGATTCCAGCCGTGTCTACAAACACCGCCGAACTGACCACTTATAAACATCATCAGCGATTTGAGCTCGCATTCGCGTGTGCCCGAATCAAAACCATGACTATAAATATTTATTTTTCCAATAAAATGGTCGAGGCTAAGTTGAAATGCAAATCTGGGCAAACCCATGATGGAGGTCAAACATTAGTCTACGTTTATTATAATAAGAACATGTGCTGTTGGATGTTGTTCAAATACTCGTTTCATATAATGTACATCGAAAAACATAGTTTAAAATAGACATTTGTATTAAAACAGTCGTGAAACTTAACTACATGTTTTTCTCGTATTAGATTTCTAATTTCGTTTTACTTAGACTTGAATCTAAATTATAACGTGTAGTAAATATGATATCCGTTTTTAAACCAGAATCATGTGTTAGGTAACTCTGTAGCTCACTTTCTGCTGCTAGATTGATGGCGCTGCCGTCAACTCGTTTCTCAACTAGCGAGCAATCAGCTCCTTATAATTCGATTATCACATTAGGTAACTATCCGACAAGCTTGTTTACCTTATTATTAAATTACCCTATTATCTTAGTACCTATGTATGTGTATTAACTTAATATGGAGGACCTACCTCATCATAAAGTTCAACTAGTCCGTCGATCTAGGTATACAATCACTACATCCGCACTTAACATATTAAATTAATTTGTTATGTTTACATTTTAATTAGTTATTCTATTATCACGCTATGTCCTTTGCGGGATAGGCAGGAGCACCTAGTGCCAGATTTTTCTACCGTGATCTGACGCGCTTCTTCTACATTCATCGCTCTTATCATTTACGCACGGCGGTTTCGAAGATTTTTGACCCACTAGTCAGACAGTATATGAACGTTTTGATCACGTTGGGTGACTCTTGATCTCCCTCGGCACATTCATCCATCAACATTGGTATTTTATATCCGTTACAGTTTCAAATAATAATACTAAAAAGTATTACATAAAATAACACATCTAGTAAAACTTCAAAGTACTTTGTCCAGCGTCAAAATTTACCAGCGTTTTAACTATTTGTTATACCTACCTATGCTACGAGTATTTACCGCTCAAACTAAACTGCTGACACATTAAGAATTTTTAATATGAGTGGTCATTTGCGTAGGTACCTTAAAAGAAAATTTGCATATGTATTCAAACACGCATTTTTAATTTATGTAACGATATTTCTAAATTGAAACAACACGTGGATTCCTATCGTTACTACAGAACCCGCACATCTGTTTGTCTCACGTGTTCTGTAATATATACAAATTTTAAGTGTATTAAAATCTTGTAATTAGGTCACTAAGGTCTTCTCATAATATTATAGAGCGGACGCTTTGCTGTGGTATATTAAAAAGCTTTCAAAAATAACGTATATTTGTTTGGTAAAGCGTTCATGGGCATGTAATTGGTTGGTTTACGAGAGTGTTGTTTATGTGAGGTGGCGTACTGGCAGTGGAGCGAGTTATGGAGCCACATGCTTGGCTGATGTAGAATTAACGTTCAATGCAATTTCGTAACTCCCGTACAAACGACAACAATAACCGCGATGTACGATTGTTTACTAAATGATTTTTGTTTCCAAACCTATCAATCTCCGAGATTTAGGCAACGAACTATGCTAGTGGAATTTTTTGTTTAATTAACTGTAACTATAAAGCGATTGTTATTTGTCTGGTGTTCATATCGGATTGCGGTTGTATCTCGACCGCGTACAAAATTTCTCACGAGGCTTGCATTTTCATGTCACCTATTTGTATCAGATTAGTTTTCCTACAACGCGGCCAACGTATACATTATACTTATAATGTAATAAATAATATTACGTAGGTACGGTACGGTATTTACGAGATTATTTTTATATAATTAAATTATGATTTTAAAGTATAATTCCGACTGGGTATATGTGCCTACGTGAAAAATAATTTTAGTACAATTTTGTTCCTATTATTTAATGACGTAATCTATCGGCAAATTTTTAAAACATTCAGGGAAGCATTATAATCATCAATGTCATCATCATCGTCATCAGTATTTATTGTTCCATTGTTGAATACGGGTATAAATGTATATAGCTTTTCAATAGCATTGGGCATAAGCAGTTATTTATAGTAAGTTCTTTTAGTAAATATCGTGTTAAAGTACAACACTTATATGAGGAGTTTTTTCATATTATTATGTAGCATTATTTAAGTAAGTGGAGCCGGCAGTAGACGCGTTATTTGGTCTAGCTGCGATTGTTCGGTCGAGAACAATGCTTCGCCGGGCTGGCGATTAATAAACTAATGGCTTTAATTGTTATTCAGAGGCGCTCAGTGTATTCTCGTCGTTATTTTGACTGAGAGTGATCGGCTTCGTACTCCCGATAAGGCACAATTCCTTTTCTCAGTCCCATTGTTATTTAAACTACCCCGGTGACTTCCGTCTTTACAAAGATATTATCGATTTGTACTCTCGCCATTTTAGTTCGCTACATTTTAGTTTAAACTAATTTTGTCTCTTAGTCACGTTTCTGACTACACAATTTATTACTGCACTGAATCTGATTTCTGTACAGTAATATTCATATTATTGTATCATTTCAAATCGGGAATAATAATTGTTTTTAGAAAATTTAGACATTTCCTAGATTATTCTGGAACGCACGATTAATAGAGTACCTACATTTTAAAATATTTAGATCATGTAGCTTTTCAAAGACGCTTCTTTAATTAACAATACTTTTGTTTCATTCTGGACATCGTTTCAGTTTTATTGAGCACAAAGTTAGGTTTAATTTAGCGTAGATGGTGAAACGGCAGAGCTATGCATACAGAACGACACTGTTGCCGTCCAATGAGACGTAATACAAAGTTATTGGACATTGTTTTAATACAACAACAGACGCACCGCTCGTAACTTTTAAATACGCGATGCGTTGACCTGAATGCTCTCGGATATCAGCAAGTGTCGCGCGACTGTATTGTTCCAGCCTGATGATTCTGACGCTGGAAGATGTTACTATCTAGCATGTATTTTATTATCGCTATAGCGGACGTTTGACTGGCCGGTTGGTTTAGTGGTTAGTGAACCTCACTGTGCAGCTGTGGGCCCCGGATTCAATTCCCATGCAGAAAAAATATTTGTGTGATGAGCACAAGTATTGTTCTGGGTCTGGCTGTAAGCTTTTAAAAATCTATGTAGTTGATCAATCGTGTACTTACCATTACATAAACTCTCTTGGTGCTTGCTTTGAGATAAGACAAGAACTGTGTAGAGATGTCCCAAGATATTGCGCCCTAAAATATTATTGAACATATTATGTAGTTGAAAATTCGTTATTAAGGACACTTTCTTGCCATCATCAATCCAGATATACTGCCCTTGTACCATTTAATTTTAGGAACAAGCAAATAAATAAATGATAACTAATATATTCAGACGAGACTTTAAAGAAGTTCAGCAGAATTCTGGCTTTATTTGAGTTTGGATGCCAAGGTTTTTACCTGAAGGATCGAACTTATTATGATTGAACGAACAGAAATCTTATTTCATAGAAGTAACATGATGTTAATATACATATTTTGTGTCTTGTATGAAATAGGTATTTTATTTACACAACGTAAATAATCCCGTGAAGATGACTTTTATAGTGCCTCGCGAATGGCTAATTAGTACTGAATATGTTACTTGGCCCGTGCTGTCAGTTTTACTTAGCGCTACTTTTCGCACATCATACGTAGCTATGTGAAGAATACATGGTCATCGTTAGTTTTATGTAATAATACCTTCAGTTTCTGCACAGTTTGTTTATAATAAATAAGGTAGGTATAGAGAATAACGTGTCATATACTAGATCCAAGTGTCCAGATTGCGAGAGGGCATAATGCTAGATTTCACATAGAATAGTGTTAAAATAAACATCCAAGTGAGAACGTTTAAAGTTTTAGTAACAATATACTGAATAATAGTAGGCGATTGTGTCTTAACTAAATTCATTTTACAAGTAGGTATCTATTATTTACAAATATTAAGTTCGTTTATGTATGAAGCTATATATGCGTGTGTGAAAAGTTTGTTTTATGACAGAAGACGTAGCGTTTTCATAGTGTCGTGTACTTACTTATTGCAGCATGTTACGCGTACGCGCTCTCGTTTGTAACTGATACGACACAATACAAGCATGACTACGCCCGTTAAACTAGCCTCTCGAATGTTAGATGGGCGACTAACCTACAGATGAACCCAACTCGAGTCGCCCCGGTTAATGACATTGCGAAGGTCAGACGGCAGTCACTTCGCCGAAAACCAGATTCCTGAAGGACAATTAGTAGGATAATTATAACATACCTCCAAGTATCTTTTTGAAAGCCGCACTCTTTTACTTGTGCAATGTTGATACGCTTTTGAAGTAATTGTCATAAGCTGAAGTCAGTTTTTATGTCGACGTCGGAAGTTTCGTATTGTGTTTCGTTGTATTTTATTCCATGAATCAAAATAACGCAAAAGGGCGTGGTTGCATTGAATGGTTTGAAAATCGCATCTTATTCATATAAACACAGCGTTTGGTAACAATAAATTATAGTGTCGGAACACAAAAGATGGCATTGTGCAGTCGACACGGCGACGTCCGATAACGATCACGGCTGGAGCGCGCTGCTGCGCAACTACGCTAATCCTTCAAATAATACACTGGACATACCGCTGTACAGCCAGCATCCGTGCTATCCTGGTCTCATCCCTGTTAAACGCTCATAAATAACACAGATATATCCACCAATACCATAAATTTCTATATTTATGTGCGATATGATATACTTCCCAATATCGATTGAAATTTTATTTCGAATACGAAATGCGAATACAGAAAAGTGAAAGATTCTATAAACGTTACGCTCGCAATGCGAGAGGACAAAAGTGCAACAGTTTAGACAACGCGCTGTCGCGTTCGCCTGTCGCTGTTATACGTCCAATTAATTTAAATAATAGCTGCCTCCCAGTCTACCTGCGTGCCTACCAGGGTCCTTTTCTCGTATCGATACCTACATAATATGAGCTGATTTGACTCATTGAAATGACAAGCGTGCGCAGTCACAAATGGATGTTTTTTCGGTCTCTTGTTCAACACATATAAACGAAAAGAAAAAATACGATAGGTATTGAAGTATTATTCACATTTAGTGCGGAATGAAATTACTTGTGTCAAAATATAAACTTTGAACAATGAATCTTCTCAGTTTCAATAAATTCTTTGCATGATGTAACAAGTCATAAAACTTTTGGTAACTACCACTCGGAATACATTTTTAAACGAAAAATAACACTTATACTCGTATAGCGTTCAAAGCCGGGCACGTAAATAGTTTTTTTATGCGGCTCGTCTTATTTAATGTCCGTTTGTTTGTCATTAAAACTAATTTAATCATACCTGTACGGATTCGCGGTGCTTTGTACTAAGCGGCTAATAGGCACACAGATGCTGTATTTACCTTAAGCACACACCTAAGTAAATATTTTAATACTATTCGAATTGTCATTTGTAGAAATCAGAGTTATTTTAAATCGCCATTTGCTTATATTGCGGATATTAATTTTTAAAATGCAAAAACATCGTTTTTGTATACAAGCCCACGATTAATAAATTTGGTAGATACTTCATCGAGCCACCAAGGCTTTCGACAGGATTGAAATTCCCTGAACTTTAAAAAAGCATATCTTAAAAGTGAATTGATCGTTTAGAGGTCGCTTATTGTGTTCGCCAAGGGGGACATTTGTCTACTACTTATTATTTTGGGCCGGTTTTTTATTTAGATACCTGCCTACATGGCGCCTAGCTATTCATATTCAAATTGGAAGTTTGTGTTGAGTAATATTCAACATTTATATAGATGCAATTGTGTAATCCGATAGTTCGGGCTGTGTTCGAACGGTTCTACAAGTTGATTCGAATGGTCGGAATGTGATTTTATTAGATGACGTCTAATTATAAACCGATTTGTATTGCGTGCGTAGGTATGCCCGGATCACTTGTAGATATAAAATCTCTATTTCACGATCTTTTTCTTGCCTACATTCTTAAACAGTGAGTGTACGGTACCTGTTTCCGACCAATAGAATGAACATGAAATGTTTTGATGCGATCTCGTAGCGAAGGCCGAGTGTCTACCCCGCCGCGGCAGACTTGGGTCATCCAGCTTATTCATTAGCGCAATGTTCCTCCCACCGCACGGCTTATTTTATTTTATTTATGGCCGACGAGCCGAGGTGAGACCCCAATTTCGCATGCGCCCGTGGCTTGATAATTATAGCCTAGCAGCGGCTGAAAAAAGACGCCATTTAAAAAACACAACCTTCTGGCCGGCCATTCTGCATCCAATATGAAGAAATTGATATTTAACAATAGCTTATATTATATACACTATGTAGTTATTTGTACCTTCGTCATCTTTGTATATGGCCATCATTACGAGTTGTGTTTTTTCTTTGATAGTTGTTGAACATTGAAAGTGATGAATTTATGCATTTAAGCATAATAAAATAAATTGTGTACATAATTGTAAACATTTTAAAATACTGACTCGGCGTCTGGAATCGTGCCCGGTGTATGGCAATAGGCTCACCGCTTATTCCATGAGACGTAAACGTAACTGGTGAAACGTAGGAGTGTACTACACTCCTCTGCCTACCCCTTAGGGGATTACAGGCATGATATTACGTTTACGTTTTAAAATACTCGAAGCATGACATTCACAATAGCAAAATTTTAGGCGAACGTAAAATAAAGTTACATAAATGGTTTTATGTATGATTTTTAATAGATAGATATACTAAAGTCATTTACTAAATATTATATTAAAACTATTTTACCGCTTGAATAAAGACGTTACAACTAAACACAAGTAAAATTATACAAGAAGGTCAAATGGAGGGACGCAGTGGCAAAAAGCTCTCCCATGTCCGTGATGTTCAGATAACCTTAAACTGAGCATTTGTTATCCTTATCTCGTGTTTGAGCGTGGCTAATGTGGCTGGAGGCAGATACTCGATCGATTTATGTCGCCTGCCTGGCACCCACGACAAATTGATAATTAATTTTCGACGGACGCCTTTGATCGCACCGAGGCATTTGCAGGAATGCGCTGTGCTGAATTCGACTACCGTTAAGGGTTTAGCGGGAACGTTTTGCATGTCTTGTACCTTTGACCAATTAACGCGGAATTCTCATTAAAATATACACTTTTGTTTTTTAGTTCAAGCACCTGCTACACCCGTATAGATAAAATTAAAATTTGAGGAGCTCACAATTGAATTAAATCTTCAGTTATCGTCATATAAAAATGTCTTTGTGAATTTGTGTTTCTTAATCATGCCTAAATCATCATTATCAACCTTTTCATTGTTTGATTGTACGGTACGTGTCTCTTTTTAGATTGAGAAGCGACTTGGCTACAATCTGCCAAGCTAGCCAAGTGTGGGTTGGCAGAATTCATGCGTATCTAGATTGTAGGAGGTACCCAGACTTTTTTTAGACTTTTGTCAGTTTAATATTTTTAACTTAAAAAACAATGTACTACGATGGCCATCTAAAAGGATTCATAAGAAATCCAATCCGTAAGTAGGAACTTCGTCTACTTCTCTGGACTTAATTCAAGTCTGCACTGGATTTATGTTTTTCTTCCACATCTTTTCCCCTAACATCGGAACACACTAGAAAACTGGATTTTTCTAAGTTGGTCAGCGTACGGAATAGTCTTACTTACAAATAATATATTTACATAAATATTGTATGTTTAGCAAGCGGGCATGCAAAGCACTGACACATATGTATGTACACGGATGTTTGTCTAAAAACCTGATATCCTATTCTATTTCAGTTACAGACATAACATGGTGCAGTAAAACTAACAAAGATTTATCATTTAATCTCTTTCTAAAGCTGTCCGCAATATAGAAAGGTGTAATATTAATAATGTTGAAACATATTGTTGCAAGTATTTTAAATTATAATACGTATGCATGTTCAAAGCTCTTAAGAGTTAGCATCGTTTCAAACAAAGTGGGAATATTTTTTCAATGTAACATATTAAATTAGTTCAGTTGGAGTTGGATACCGCAGAATTCCGTAAAAGAAGTCACGTGGAAACGGCCACAGTATTATCAAAGCCCCACATCACTTAGTCTCTTTAATAAATCATTAAACTGTTCGAAGCGCGTTACTACGTGTAAGTTAATATTTTGAAAGACTGTCGACCTTTTTAGTTTCCAAAATTTGCTTTTTCCCTTTCTTTTATTTATTTGTGGTTTAAAATTCCCTCGTGTGGTCCCGTTGACAGCATTTCTCAAATGGCCAACTGCGTATACAAAAACCACTCACTCCTCAACGAGTAATTTGGTCGAGATACTGGAGATATCAGTTTTGATTTGGGTACCGAAAACAATACAAGACCTTTTGTGTAACTCGATCGCGCGCGCCGACGCGACACTTGACGGAACATAGTCGAATTATTCTAATTATAAGATTAACTGTCAACTGACATTGTGTTTTGTGTTTCTCATTATGACAAAATACGTTTCCTATTTCTCGAATGTGATATCTCAAAACACGAATGCATTGTCCAGGTTACTATTTTAGTTCAACATATTATAACTATAATTTATATACACGTGTACCTATATGTTTTGAATTTGTGCGCTTGTCTTTGTGTATTGTAGTGGGCACCCACGATACATGACATAAAATACTAGTTTCGGATAGACTACAAAAGATTATTTTAAATCGAATTATAATATCTAGCTAACGGTTTACTATTGAATAGATCACAACTAAAAATGGGAGCTCTGCACCGGTGCGTAGCTATTGGGCATTATATAAAAAGCGAAACAAGTATGCCTTATCAAACACTTAAGCCTCAGTAGTCGTTTCACACTGGCTGTTAAAAAACAAAGGTCTGTGTCATAAAAATATGTGTCGAGCGACACGTCGCCCCACGGCACATCTCGTAAACGCCGCTTTAATCCTTTAAAACAATGCTAATGGATCTACGTAAATGTCGGCCGCCTTAAGTCCTGTCAGCGTATTATAAATTCGAGCGATCGCCTTAACGCTTCGCTCGCCACCAATAAAGTTGACACTAAATTGAACTCTTTTATTTCCCATCTAACCCGAAATCACAAAATTATAAATAAATATTTTATTATACGCGTTCACTGGACGCATTTTAGTGTGAGCGATGAACACGGGTTCACGTCAAAACATCTTTATCGGGTTATTTGTCTTATAAAATATTATCGAGAGGCACTTCGGGACCGTCAGCAAAAGAGGACGTATAGTGTGATCCGTGTGCGATTGTTGACTTTACGCCCACGATGATGTGGTCACTTCTCTTTGAGGCGAGGGATAAACAATAAAGGCGGCGATTACAAGTCAGTGTTGTAACCAATATAGTTTATTATTGTTAGGAGAAGACGCGTTGACGAGAGAGGCGTCTGGCGTCCTGTGAACGGAATCATAGCGCAGACCGTACCTCGTGGCGGCGGAGATCAGTGCGCAAGTCGTGCACCGGGCCGTGCCAAACGCGACGCGACAGCTGGAATTATGAAGCTCTGATGCGCTGATAAATCAATAACTCATTTTATACAATAAGAGTTAAGAGTTACACCATTCAGTGATCTTTATTCTATATCAAAGTTGAAATTCACATAAAATCGGACTAATAATTCCGAATTTTATTTAATAAAAAACTAGAGAACGAGTCAGGCTTTTTTATTGGATGAGTTTTTAGTGTTTACGAGGTGCGCAAGTACATGATAGTTGGAATAAGGCGTACAAAGTAAAAGCTCGCAACCGGTTGCGTCGGAAAAGGCGGGCGTCGTCGCCTCCCGCAATCACGTACTTGTCGCGTTTTCATCACTTGCTCCGCTAAAAGTGACGTAATTACGGATGCAAATCGATCAACAGCAGTTATCGGGCCGACGAGGGTTGACGCAGTAAATTAGCACGATACGCCAGTTAATGTTTATAGCCTTCCGCGCGTCATTTAGCCGAGAGGATAATTACCAGCGGCTGTTGGTACCTACCTTATGCTTAAAAAATAATTATACACCTTCATAAATGCCTCTCGGTTAATATGGAAAAACGAAGCTGGTACGCTTCGTTCGAGCTCGAGCCGTCCGACAGGACTGCCTGCTCAGAAATGAAGGCTAGCAGTGGGATCTATGTCGGAAACGTGGATTCCATCGCTCATACGCATGACTTGCAAGTTGCAACTAGTGGGCCTGCTCTCATTGACTCCGCTATTGACCCCCGCGTTAGCGATCGTGATAATATAAATAATACATTCTCATGATTCCCGTGGGTACTGACAATGGAAAACATTCAGTATCACAATGAAAAACATAACCTTAACAGATCGGTCTCCAAGGAGCGACGAACAATTGTAGTAAGCTATATACAATGCGACGTGGAAGTGTTTCGATTTGTTCGTGCAAAAACTTTTGATTTACGATATTCACGTTTTGGTAAACTCGAATTAAAGTTGAAGCTGTAAGTGAAAAAAAAAATTACGGTACAGTTTACGTTTCGTGTCTTAAATCGTACCTATCAGTTATACATGAAAGGCTCCCCCATACACAAAATGGACAGCAAATGACATAGAAAGACAGTTGAACGAAGTAGAACTTTTTATTAACAGATACCCATAACTCCGTCAAACAAAGTATCGGTGTCTTATTTCAAAAGCTTTTTTTTCATCAAGTGAAAGGCGCCTGGGTCTCCTTAAAAGCCTTGTAGGCTATTATCGTTAGCATATCACGCGTGAGTTGTAGCTCAATGAGAAAAATACACATAGAAATCGCAATTTGTACGTAACTTCTTGTACATTACTTTAGCGTTATTTAGATTTTCGTTAAATAATATTGGGACTTGAACACGAACACGTGTGACTTTTGCTGAACAAATTTGCAGAAACGCAAATAAACTTTAATCTGAAAATTCTTTATTTTATACATATATGTAGGTATGCATTTCTATAAAATAATTAATAAGGCACCATGGCGAAGAATGATTAGATATACGCAACTACCATAATACAATGGTTAGCGATAGGAAGTAAAATTAGTTTTATTCATAGCATTTAAAATGAAATATTCATGCTAATTATGTTGGTACCTTAAAGGTAAGTAAGAGGCATTTGAGAGTGGAGAGCTGCAACGTTATTTCCCATTAACAAACAAAATGGCTTAAGCACAAATAATTCAACCTTCGATGCATATTTATGACGCGATGTCTTGTGACACCTGATGTCTTATGACACCAGCAATACCTTCCGTATGTTGATAAATATTTGCTTAGAAGATGCACAAAATACAAATTAACATAAAACAGTCGTCATATTGCTGTGCGTGCATAAATCACTTGTATGTTAATTCTTACACCTGTTGTACTTAGGAACATTTGTATTTTCATATTATTACGTATGTATTTCAGAACATATTATAGCGTTTCTTAAACACCTGTGAGAACACCTTATGTGTTCTCGTAGATCTAATGATTGGAAAATAACGGTAAACACATAGAAGGCAAGCTATGTTGAAAACTCTGTCTGTAAGAAAAAAGTGAGCGGGGCAGCGATATAAGAAACTGCCCTTAAACCATTTGTTGTGGTTTCGACAAAAACAAAAAAAAATGGAACATCAAAAACCAGTCAGCATTGGTCGGTGCTTTTCGACTCCTGGCCTTATACAAAAAACGATGTGTTAAGGAATGTAAAGAGCCATTTAATTATCCTAATATATTGTTATGGTCGCAGAGGGAGGTGGTTATAAATTAGCGTTGGAGCTCTGCTGAGTCAACGTGGCGAATGTCGACATATGAGTAAATGTGGTACTACGATATTATGTAGCACCTTATTATTATTATTATATCATCACGATTTGGCCCTTGCCGGACATACAAGGAACATCGAGTGACAAATATTATCTTTACAGATAAAACATGCTTGTTCTGCAGTCATCACTGTCTTCATAGTTGAATCCCGATTCCGGAGATATCTGATTCCCCCATCGGCCATCTTTATTTATTTTTATCACTTGATTATTTCTTATTTTTTTTTGTATATAATTCGTATCACGTAACGTCACGCCTGTAATCCCCGACGTGGTAGGTAGAGGAGTGTAATACACTTCTATGTTTCACCAGTTATGTTTAAGTCCCATGGAATAGGTGGTGAGCCTATTGCCATACACCGGGCACAATTCCAGACTCC
>DWME01000511.1:0-32788 GCA_018244795.1 Parelbella ahira ahira
CTGCTTTTTGCGCAATCTCGATAAATTGATGCTGCTGTTGTAGAGAACAATGAAGGGCGCGGCGGACGGCAGAAGAAGCGTTTTTAAATGGTACGTTAGTTCCCTCGGAGGCGCCGCCGTTGAAGCCGACTACTTATTTCTTGACTTACAATTAGCGTGCTGTACTATAGTTTAATATTTGATGAGGCCTAGAATACAGAGTTTATTTACGACGGTGAAGTGATAATTTCTACTTCGAGTTTAAAGTTTAATGAATAAGTGGTGCTGTCTTTGGATATTGTCAACTAGTTAAGTATAGTATTGTGTTTTATATTACTATTTTTAAAATTATTATACGTACATTCTCATAGAGAGATATTTCGATGTGAGTGATATTCAGAATCGATACGCTGGCTTTACGTAGTAGGTACCTACGCGAGTGTTCATTTACTGACAAGTCTAAAGGAGCTTTGGCGAATAAGGATGTTGATACATTTTTGTCAATTGTGTTATTTCCTGAGTAACCAGCTAATTGCCATTCGAGCTTTATTAATATCCACGGGACCTCGCGTGCCCCTCTGTGACGTCTTCCTTCGATACATAAAATATATATTGTTTTAAACTCGAGGGTTGTATATAAAGACTTATCCAAATTTAATGACCTTAGGCCAGCGTCCGGGTTTACAGTATTTAAATTGTAGCTCCATAAAAGCTGCTACTAACAAGTGCCAAATGCACGAATTAGTGCATTACCTACTGGTTATTTTGTTGAAGGCCAATTAGGTGTAAGTATGCTGGATGTGATGATGAACGTAAAATATCTCTTCCTTAACTTTATGGTATTTTAACATTTGAAACTATTGTAATGAAGCGTAAATATTTCCAATGATCGGTTCAATATCCATTTACTCGTTGGTATTGCTTGTTAGTGTCAACATCCTTATTGCCGGCCGCGGCCCCGGCCTCGCTCTGCCCACGTGCTCTATCTATGCCTGCAACAATTCCTAGCTGTAGTTTTAACGGGACTCCGACGTGTTCGTTGTTGTGACGAGGGCGTCGGGCTGTGGGAGGCCTGGGTGTTATCGATGAGATTTATATTTTTTTATACAAATATTATGACTAGTTAGGTACCTACACGCAACTTCGCTTGTTATTGCGCTAAGAGTAATCTGTCAGAACTTATGATCGTGTTGAATTATATGAAATTTGTTCAATTAAATACATAAATATACGAATTCATGTGATACGAAAGTGTGTTTTCTTTGAAAATGTCTTGTTTGTCAGTGATTAGTCGATCTGTGATGATTCGCTAGTCCACAAATTTACGGAGCTGGACGGCCTCGTTCGTCAAATGGTTGCGAGCGTGACTGCTAATCAACAGCTATTAGCTTCGATCCCCGGATCAAATGCTATTGGGCTTTATATTTCAAATTTATAGTAGTGGCTCAGTCTGGATTTGTACCCCGTGTAGCTTTATAGCTATTCCATGATAGGTATAGATGCAGTGCAGGTGGTGTGAGAATTAAGTATCGAGGGTGAGGCAACCCGCCGCGCACTACGGGCCACTACTCGTCGACACTCGCGCACGCACACTTGCACGTATACACACATGCACGTATACAGAGGCAAGAGACAGAGTCACATGGGGGTCCACGCGACTCTCTGACTTTTTCTATCATACACGATTAAGTGTATGCATGCGAGTATGGAGACTGACCTGAAAAAATACAACAAGCCTTTGTTTAGGTACTTTTGAAAAACTTTATTGTATCCAACAGGTAGACCTAATGAACCCAGAATATTTTGCGAACCCGGTAACAATACACTACCTACCTATTTCTCGACATTTAATTGCTGATTTGTCTTACCTGTGTTTAATTTCTAGTAGACCTTTTTAAAGAACATATTCAGATATGTGAAATCAGAACGAAAGTGAACAGGAGAATTTATGAAAAATGTGTATCGGAGTCACTTATAGGAAGTGCATTGTAATCTGATTTCGCCATAATTGGAGTAGTTAATTAGCGGAAGATCGCTGATCTAATTAGCGAGGCGACGCGGCACAGAGTGCTCCGATACGGTGTATTATCGCGCTTTGATAATAATCTTTAATTTGGAGTATGGTATACCTAAAGTAGACATTCGTTTTAAACGACATTTCTCAATGAGTACCTGCTCTGGTAGGTAAGTAGTTTGTACCTACTTACTTTAACATAATATATACGTAATTTATTAAAACATTAAATATTTATATACGCTACATGCAAAGTAAGTATTTACTATATTGAATGAAGTTTATAAGCTGCAGATTTGGACAAACATTGAAACGGGTCTGTTTTCCGGATTTCCAACAGTGTGCGAGCGTGGTGGAATGGGTTTTAGTCCGTGCCTGGTCGGATAGGAAGGTCTACGCCGTGCCACTTATGGGTTGGAATCAAGTTAATATTGCGTTACTAGTTCACAATGAAACTCACGTAGATAGGTAGTTGCTTACTCTGCCAACTTAGTTCTTATTAGTGTACTGTACATACTCGTACCTACGTACATACAAGTTACCTACATCCTAACCAGAGAAAATGTATGTTTGTGTGTAAACTATGTAAGGACCAGGTAAATGGTCAATTTCGTATAATGTAGATACATTGCGCGCTGTTCAAACGGATCATAGAGACTGGATCTCGTCACTTGTATTTAGCATGTAATTTGGAGTCTGGGCGTCAGGAGCACGCCGCGGGCCGGCGCTCGGTACCGGCCGCGCAAACACTTCGTGTGTGGTTAGGTGCTAGGTATTAGACTATCTCGGTTTGTACAGAACATGTCCCGTTTGCTTGCGCACGCTCGCTTCCTCGTGTTTATTTGCGTCGCAGTGGGGAGTGGACACTGTGTGAACAGACACTAAACATTTTACTTGATTTGGATGTCGCTGTAATATCTACTGATAGTGGAGTTGTTCAACAACGTATGTTAAAAGTAATTGAGTAATTTGGAACAGTTTTTGGGAACATTATATGATTTTTGGGACTTTGTTTTTTATGAGCTTAGGTAGGTACATAGAGCTACGAGCTAATGTTTTCAGTGCCATAGCTACGTATAAAAAAGTTCTTAGTTGCCGTTTATTAGTATGTATATATTGCTAACAGCGGTTGCGGTACTCTGGTAAAAAGATATTGTAAGTGTTCTGCTGAATAACTGACTCTACGCTCATAAATAACATTACTACAAACCCTCGAGTGTAGAACTTTTGGTTAGCTGGAATTCTTCTGTTTAAGTTTATTTATGTGTCCTTCAGTGACATAAATTATCTATTTTAAGAATAAGAATTGACTGAGAAATTATTTTGCAAAATTTTTAATGCACTGCAGTTTCCATTTGCAGTGCTGGGATGGTATCTTTTGTGTTACCATTCTGCCGTAATACCGGTCCCCAGTACCTATTGCAAAACGTGAACATATATATTATAATTTAGTTCTTTAGATCTTTCTATATTCTGACTGGCTAAATAATATAAATCCTGTATAAATTAAGTGATATAAACGTAAGTTACGGACTGCAATGGCTGTTTCAGCGCGCGGCCGTGGCACGGGGTCGACGTGCGCTTGCTGCATCACGAATTTCACCAACAGCTCAGTATCCGACTTTTTATACACTTATGACATAAGTGAAGAATTTCAACTCTGTTAGAATATGTAGTTCACTTCGCATAAATAAATATGTATGTATATGTGTGGATTATACTTGCGAGTAGGCAACAGTCTGTTATATTAATATAAGGGCCCAATTATACCGACTCACATTAACATATCCGATACGCACTTTGTATTACAACATAGGCGCATTGTTTTAACGGCAGGTGATCGGAGCCGCAGCGTAACCGGCGTTGTTGCAAACAACAATCAAGATTAAGAGAACGCTTAATTAGAGCGTTTAATTAACTTGCGAACTTGTATTGCGATCCATTGCCTGCGCCGTTCATAATGGTTGTGCCGGCTAATTGCCGCGCGAGGTAATGTAGCCGCTAACCGCCCTCGGAGACGCCAATTAAAAACTTGGGGCACTTTGTCGGGCCTCCGCAGTCTTCCGCTCCGAGAGCGCCTTTACACTTAAAACAGTTTCTTAAACCTTTATACTTGGATTTGTAAATAGTATAGAAGGCCTTGTCGGGTACGTTTCTCGTTTGAATGAATCTACGGAAAAATAGAGGGCATTGCTTTTTAATCGTACCCAACCTAGGTACCTATATCTCTAAGTAGTCACATTGTGAAAGTGTCTATGTTTTAATTATAAAAGGATTGATAAAGTTGTATATAGCAGGGTCGTCAACACGGTTTGTATTTTAAAAACCTAGCATGTTTAGTGGACCAATCGTGAAAAAAGTCGTGAACTATTGCAAGGGTAATGTTAAGACATGTTAGGTACCTATATGTTAGATCTAGAGAAAAGCGTAAGTGCAGTAAGTCTGTTACCTAAGTTACCGTGGTGCGGACGTCTGAGCCGAACTGGGTGCTTACTGAAACACTGCTAGGAATACGGAAGTGCAACTTGGGTTTCTATGTAAGAATGACATACGAGTACAATGAATGAATGAGGCTTGGCTCTCGCCGAGCGCTTTCTTAATGTAGGGAAGATATGTGAAGGAGAATGTTGTTATAATCTTGAGAAAGACCTTGTTCCGTTATGTAGAAAATATGGCTGATGAAAGAATGATAAAACAGATACTATAAGTACCAGGCGAATATCGTTGGACGTAGATGTCAAGGGAGACCAAGACTCAAATATCTAGAGAAAATAAGCTAGGTAGGTACTGCCTGACGGGAGGCTTAGAAGTTTCCGAAACCAGTATGCCTGTAAGAACAGAATATTTAATGTTGAAGACGTTCGTTAGGTAAGAGATACCTACTTATATGTTACTCGGTGCGTCTAACCTACTCCGTCGGGGACTATGCCTGATGATATGATAATAACTACAGCACGGAGAAAATAGTATTATTTTTTAATTTTGCGTCATGAAAAATAAAATTGAATTATGAATAGTACATATCAGCGCCCCTAATTATTTCCACGTTAAATGGAACATAAACCCGCTACTGTCATCCTTGACTGCTGTTTTATATGTATCTCGGAGCTGTTGAAAATCAATTTAAATATGAAAACAGAAAGAATCCAACCACGCGGTGCGACCGGGCGGCGGCTGGGCGAAGGCCGGGCGGCGGCAGGGCGGCTGCGGCGTGGCGGCGTGTGCGCGGCGCCTGCGACCCGCCCTTCATTCAATTCGGTTTTGCATAAACTGTTTACGAGGAGCCCGGCGCTAGTGCGTCCTTTGACGACGCGACCCGCTTCATATCGCTCGAGCAATTTCAAATTCGATATCCACATGCGATATTCTTTATTGCTTCTTCAATAGTTACGCGGTCCGTCAATTTCACTAAAATGTTTCTCTATTTTTGTGTAAACGACAACGGTGACAGGATACCATTTTCTACATTATTATAATAAAATAAACTTTGACGAATAAAACTTAGACTACTAGACTACTTAGACTTAAGACTTCAGCGTATGTTCATAACATTTAAATCGTTTTTCCCCAACAATATTATTTCTATTACAATAGTATATTTAGATCTCCAAACGGGGCACGAGTCGCTGACGGCGACAAGGCTGCGTCGACGGGGCTGCCCGCTGATGCTCTGGTGAAACCGGGCGTAGTGCGGCCTACATTGTGGGCTGCTGAGAGGCAGGGTGACTCCGTCGCTGTCCGTCAACACTATATATAGTTGAAATTACTGTATAGAAGTAATGATTGGAAATCAGCAAAATTTTTGCTAGGAACCAATAAAATTAATTTTATGTTAATCGTTTTTCTTACAAATATTGGAAAACGATAATAACCTAGGCTGCTGGGCGTATACACAGCAAATAAAAGGCTTATGCAAATTACACAATGACTACGTAGTTCAGGACAAGATGGAGGAAGAGCGGAAATTAATATAGGGTTCATATTATTCAAAAATCTAAGACATGATCTATCACAAAAAGAAACAGTGATGATTGTTGCGACGCTTTTGAAAGTTCCTCTCCGGTGATGGATAGAGAGTCCCTGAGGATTTCATCTTCTGTTTTAATGTATAAAGTACGTATTTGTTAATAAAAGTGAGTGATCAAAACGACAGGCAGCTATTTTTAAAGGTACTACTAGGGGTCACTACTTCGGATATACTTTACATGTTTTTAAATCATACAGTCCTGTGATGCTTTTTTTGTTTTCGCCGTCTTATGGAATCTGCCAATTTTGCCGGTTTGGCAGACTATGTCGTTTCATTCTAAGATATGACCGGTGTCTACAAGTGGAACGACAAAAAGGTTAATGATTATGGTAATCATATATTGAGTGACCTTACTTCTACGTTTATATTGAAAGGTCATATAGGAGTACTCGAGTTAGGGGCATTACACTGATAAAACTTTAACAAGTTTGTTTTTTAAGTAGGTATCTTCCTCTATAATCATTTGCAAACGTACGTAGAATAAATTGAATACAATAAGTAAACAAAATGATTATAATTTAACAAATTAATCAGCTAGCATCACTCTCATGAGCAATAAAAGTTGAAAAGCAAATCAGATTATTTAAACAAGTGTAGAGTTATCTCTGTTGCTTGGCTCGCGACTCGCGTCTCGCGGCGAGTGATATAAAGTTAAGCAATAAGTATTACAAAGCTGAGTGTTTGCTCACACAATATGCGAGGAGTTGGCGCACATTACGCGAACACTCCTCGGGTAAACAAATTAGTTGCGGCGAACTTGCTCCGCGCCGTTTACACAAGCGCGGATCCTAGCTACATTCACATTTAATAATAAATTCACCAAGGGAACATATTCTCTGTATAAAACTTTGTACAAGCACGTATTCCAGCTAATTCGCTTAGGGCGTTGGCAAGTTTTAAATGTAACTTAGCGCCATCTAGCGAACGCATCTAAATTAACGAAGCCGAACAGCTGAAATACGAAATGAACATCAGACTAATGAAGTTACAGTGCAAACTTAAGGGCCACTTAATTCCGGAAAATCCTGCGCTGAAGAGATTGCTCTTTCTCCTCAAAGGTCAATAATAATGAAATTTATGCGATAATAAAAAGTCAATAAGCCCTAATTAACTATACTTAAGGCGTCGAGGACAAAAGTCGCTATAATGTCATCCCTATAAAACGTAAATGTTTATATCGACTAGAAGCAAACGAAGATTTATTTGTAATTTTTTTGCGAATGCTTAACAAAGTAAGTACCTACTCCTTATAAATATTTCGATTAATCAATCTACTCACGTTACAAATTGGAATTATATTATACGTACAAGCCAACTCTCTTTTAACAGAGTGAGTAATCTTTCATAGTAATGTGAATTAAATTGTCCTGTTGATAATATTATAGTGTTTTTTATTTGATCCATTATAAAACCTTGGTGCGGGGCTTAGGAACATCAAGTATTTAATCCCCGAAGGGATAGGTAGAAGAGTGTACGTTTCACCAATTACATTTAGGTCTCATGGAATAGGTGGTGAGTCTATTACTATACATCGGGCACAAATCCAGATTCCGTGTCACTACTAGAAATTCTAAATTAGAAAAGTCCAATACCTGTACCTGACCCGGGATTTGAACCCAGTACCTGGGAGATCGGCAGTCGCGCTTCCAACCACTCGACAAATGCCGAGCTTAGTATTTCATTAATAATTGTTTTTTGATAAAGGAAATCGTAATTGAAAACCATTCATGACATTAAAAAAATATCGTAATATATAAAAGCGGTGTTTTTGGTGAGGTACTCGGTAAATCTGGAATCGAAGTTTAAGGAACTAGTACACAATTGTCTGAAGACAAAAGTTGTAAAGTGAGTTGGGGCGAATGTCGCGAATTTCTTGTTATGTATGTAGATGTCGACCGACGAGCGGGACGATCTGCGTAGGGTTGTCACAAGCAAGTAAACGAGACTTATTAATATATAACATTTTTTACAGAGTCGTTATCTGTATAAATAACACCGAGACGGTGCATTTACGAACATTTCCTTTGCAACTCTAAACAAAAGCTGTTTAGACACAAACTGAAACGGTGGACGTTTTAACCAGGTTTCAACAAGGCAAGCACGTAAACAATGTACAATAATTTACAAGGAAAGTGTCTCGATAGTCAACATGAGTGACGAGCCTTGTTAATAGAGTCGGTGAAACTATTTTAATTTTATTATTTAATACTTCTTTTGTACTTTTGGTCTGCATGACTGACGATTTCCAAACATTGTTTAATGACACGAATATATGACATTGTATAAGCGTTCAAACGAGTCTGCGTTTTCTATAAGGCGGGATCGTGTCCAAACTCTTCCGTCTCATCCATAGAAAATTTACGCTATTTAAACTTTACTATGAGGTCCCTGTTCAATATATTATTTCTGACGCTGCGGTTGCATATTACTATTCGTTACCTTCATAATATTTCTGGTATTCGATGAAGCTTGAAGAATCACCCAGAGGGTTTGCGAATAAAGTATTGAAATGTTTCTCTAAGCGGATGTCTGGGCTCATTGCTAGGTGACGTGAAAAATTAATTTTCGCTTGTATTCTCTACGTTTCGTATTCCTCATAATAGAGGGTCCTGACCTTCTCCGCGGATCACCTTCTTTTTGATGTTATGCCATCGGTTACGGTTTTCGGCTAGGTATGGTTCGTGAACCTTGCTTTGGAGTCTGATGCGGTTTTAGTCTCTCCATTGGGTGTCTCCTTCGTGATTTTTTCGTCTCGTTCATGCCGGAGACGACAAGCTACTCGAGAATTGCTTCTTGTTTGCGGGGGATGTGACTACATACACAAGTACTCTTTGTAGGCAGATGAATGATAACCTGGTTTTCATTAATATCCTCCTCCTGGAGTATCGAGACGTTCGTTTTTTTGCCTTGAATATCCGATGGCTGGCTGCGCTCTGTGTCAATACATTGTCAACTATTATTTGAATTATAAATTGTAGTGCATATTGAATATGTACTCATAGATTCTTATTACTTTGTTCATCGTATAAATAAATGCATGTATTGCCGCAGTGATACAATGCGAAGGGGACGTACTGACATAACAGTTTGTACGCATTCGGCAACCTTGCGTGCCGCGCGAGAAACACAATTTTATTCGAAAGGGTATCGTGAAAGCTCTCGAGGCGAACAAGAGTTCGCAGTCGAGGAGCTTGCCTTTCCATTCGCCCGCGGCCAGCCGGGATGTTTCTGTGCTCCCGGTCTTAATGATCGTAGTGAAGTATACTACATACCAGGTATCTAAATTAGTACAACATGGGGTATGAAGCTCTATAATTCGGTTTTGTTGGCTTTGTTGCAATGCAAACTAGCAGTGAGTTCTATTACTGCTTGACTGTCTGCCCTTAGCTGTTATCGACTCTGACTTCTGGGCGGGAGTGAGCGCTCGACTGCCAGCCAGGACAACATATTGTGTGTGAACAGCGTGAGTAATTGTTTAGTGTTTGGCTGTAAAATTATCAGGGCGTATGTAAAGGCTTGTTTGAAGTTAATAGTCATCTGGTTACAATAGAAGAGGCTCTGTTTAGTTTGGAGTTAGATAGCTTGTACACAATCTCTCATAAAGTAATTTTTTTTATTTTGTCTTCGGTCCGTCACGTCGATGTGTATGATTTTTATTACCATAAAGACGTAGTTTTCTACGATATCGAGACAATGTGATAAGTGTCATAATAGAGATATGTAATAAAAGAGAACAATTTGCGCGAAGACTTATGAAACGAGCGAAGTCGTTGAACGGCTCAAAATATCATTAAAGTGTGTCCGTAGTTGGCCATTACACGGGTCGCGGCGGCTCGAGGGCGTCTCGCGGACACGCGCTCCGCGACGCGCGGATAAGCCGACACAAGTTTTTCTATTACCCGCGTCGTGGGGCTGTCAGCGTCGGAATCATTCAGTCCTAAACAAGGGCTGCGAACTAAATAGGTTAACGCCGTATTTAATTAACATATTACATGTGGAAACAAAAGTTTTAAGTACAGTCAAAAGGAACGAGCTTCAGACTTCTATTCAGAAGTTGTTCTTTATTTTATATGCAAACATAAAAATGTTCTAACACGTTTAGAGTTAAACGTTTGCCATTTAAATCATTGTAAGCACGTCGTTAATGCAACAGCAAATAAAGTAAAGTTTTAGGTGACGCCGTTAGCACACAGTGATGCGGTGCGGGGTGCCGGGATGGCCGGGATCGCCGGGGCGGCGGGATTAGCTGCGTTAAGATAATCGTTAAACAAAGCAGATTATACGCCGCAGCCGGCTGCAGGCGGCAAGCGTTATGTCGCCGCTGGTATTATCGATGTAAGTCGGCTATTAAGGGATTTGCTCCCCATCATAAGCGGTTATCGCATTTTACGAAAATTATATTATTATTATAAATTTAGGTTTACCTACCTCAAAGTATTCATGCCACTTATAATTACAATTCCAAACGTTTATTATTTGATATGATTATTGTTTAAAATACTGCCTGCCTCGACTGCCTCGTTGGTCGAATGGTCGAGTTGCAAGCGCGACTGCCGATCGGGAGGTCCTGGGTTCAAATACCGGGTCTGGTACTATTGGATTTTTCTAATTTAGAATTTTGCGATTCGGAGTCTGAATCTGTGCCAGGTGTATGGCAATAGGCTGACCACCTATTAGTTTTGTCGTAAACGTAACTGTTGAAACGTGGGAGTATACTACACTTCTTGCCTACCCCATCTGAGATTACAAGCGTGATGTTTTGGTTATGATTCAGAGTACATTATTCTAAAAACAAAGTGTTAGGGCTACTGGTAACCACGTTGCGCTCGATGCAAACTTCGCACATTTTTGAAAATATTTTACACACATGATCGTTTTCCAAATTCAAATTATCCTTCATTGTGGACAATAATAGGTCAATACAGTGACGTCAAAAATTAAAAGCGTTATAGAGCGCTTTCAATTAAAAGCGCAATTAAAAAATTAAAAGCGCTATAGAGCGCTTTCAATTTCCTGCCTTACACAGGTGTACAATAGAAACAAAATAGTACTTACGTCAAATACAAAATCAAATAAAATTTGACATGCAATACGGTCATAGTCAATCTTAATCAGGAAAAAAAGGCAAAATCAGTGTATGTTGAAATGGCGGGAAAACATTTAAATTGTTGTGCATCGCGTTGTACTTACCATGGTGCAGACGAACAGGAGGGGGGAGGAGGCTGAGAAGGGACATCCCGGATATCAGTCGATCGACTGATCACCGGACCATCGGAAATACTCTGGATAGGTCGTTTTATATTTTCGGTGTATATTCGTTTTACATATATTTTCCCACATGTCGTAATTGGCATGTGAAATATTATTCTTAACATTATAATTCATAGGTAAACATATTTTTCAAATATGTAATTTGAATAACATTATACCATTACATACAATACCATTACATCCAGTGTTATCAGTCAGTCAGAACAATATATATTGTTAACTTTTGAGCCGGTTGAAAATTCAGTTAATAAGGAAACATTTGTGCAACGGCGAATAAACCGTTTTTTATAATATTTCTCGAGGTATCTGTAGTGCGAGCAATCTGTGAGAGTGGTAGCTGCTACGGCGTAGCGCTCGTAGCGTGTGGAGTGGCTACGAGGGCTACGCGTGCGTGCCGCGCTAGCGTAACGTCGACGTGGAATCACACGAACATCACTCACTCTTTGCGTATTAACTATTTATTTTTTTATCTCGATAAAAGCTTCGATGTGGTGCAGTTGATGTCCTCTTAATATTTATGGACTGTTACGCCAATAAAGCTTTAGCTGGGTTCTGTTATTGGTAATCATAGATGCAAATAAAGGTTCGTACAATATATCGCTGTCTTCTGCAGTGACCGTTAAATATACATGTTACATTGAGTACTCGTGTAAGTTAAAAACTGACTGAAAACGATACTGGCATAATTTAAATATTGAAAATTGTTTGTGAATGTTCCTAAGTTACATTTATTTGTAAGCGTTTTGTACTGCATTGAAATGTATGCTGGTAGCATTAAAATTTACAATTCCAGCTGTGTAGCGGAACTGGTCGAGGCAGCTCAGGGCGGCTTAGGGCGGGCCGAGGATTGAATTAGAGTGGCTCGGGGCGGGCTGTGCGGGCGCACTCATTGAAACTGCGTCCGACAATCGATGTATTTGTGCGGACGAGCAGGATTTGAACTACCTAAGTAATGCGATGTTTTGACACGATTTACTTATTTCCGTCGATACAGTTCTGGTTCCCAGCAACTTTTTAAATAATTGCTCTAACGGAGTTATGTTCTAAATACATTATATATATATGTATGTGTGTGTGTGTGTTTTGTATGTATATGTAAATATATATATTTCTGCCTACTCCTTCGGGGATTACAGGCGTGATGTTACTTTACGTGAAAATAGATATGATAAGGTTGTAATTTATGTTGCAATGACAAACTGCTTTGAGACTTGTTACAAATATCAATGCGGAGGGTAAATAGATTATGGAAGCTGTTTTAAGGCTTTCAGCGTTAAAGCCGCTGCAGCGCGCCGCGGCGGCGTGACGGAGTGCTTTAAGTTTTTAATTGGCGTCTCCGAGGACGATTAGAGGCCACATTACCGCGTGCGGCAATTAGCCGCTGCGCTCACTATCAGCGGCGCAAACAAGGTTGCCAGTTAAGTATCGTTTCCGAGTAATTATTAGCCTTTGCGTTGCCATTTTGAAATGATCGATAATATGTTTTAAGATAATAAGTTTAAAGTGAATAAATTTTTATCATAAGATGGACATAAAAATGTGAATGTTTTTTGTTTTTTTAAATTGTGAAGTAAACGAGACCGGTCAAACGACCGTACACACCGGTTGCAAGACTGTTCGTTCATTGTACTAACATGGAGTGATTATGCGTCGCACGTCTAACATCGCACACATCTGAACTATAGCTGTAAATAAATATTGCCGTTAATAAATGTGTGTATACTGCCGCACAACGCCAGCGGCGTCATCGGCAACTTCATCAACCCCTGTCAGTTGACAGATGGATTTAGGTTTTCATAACCGCCATCGACCATAGCCATACTGTGCGCTGTTTATACAATGTAAACTTAAGACATAGTGTGAAATTTTGTCAACTAATCTAACTTTAACGGTTGGCTACTAACAGAATAAATATACATATATCTGATTAAATTAAAAAGCTTATGTCGTTCGAGGCAGCGTACAGTCTGCATTAAAGTTAACATCCCGTATTCAATTTTATCGTGATAACTTTTAAACTATTTGTCCAAATTGCTTAAAGTAAAAAAAAGTTATCTATATTCTAATATGTACCTAATATTCTAATATGTGCATTGTAAAAAAAGTATCTAATTTAATTGTATTCATGGTTCACTATTTTGGTCTTAATGCCTTCTACATAAAAGATAGATACATGCTGTCGCCGACTTTTATTTAGAACTACTTAAGACAAACAATTCTACGGTACAATACTTTTGTGTAACTCTAATGGTTTAGGTAGCGCACCCCAAGATAGTTCTCAGAGGGTAGAATTTTTCAGAATTACTTGATATTCATGAGTATAATTATATTGTAACCAAATTAAACAAAATCATTATAAATCGGAATCTCTGTATTATTCTGATGTATAACCTATATTAGTGTAAAGTTTAATCCAAATCCGTACGGTAGTTTTTGCGTGAAAGATTAACTAACATGCATACATACATACATACGTACCTACTCCATCCTCCATCCTCACAAACTTTCGCATTTATATGTAATATTAGTAGAATTCGCCATTCTCTATTTATTAGTAGGATTCGCTATTCTCTGTTTTTCTCGATTAATTACAAAGTATAACCGAGACATTCTTAATACGGCTGCTCTTTTGCAGAAGTCCTGAATTAATATTATACCAAATTATGCACAAATTCCGGAAGTAACCTGTAATGGATAGAAAGGGACGAGATGAATTGCAAATGTTCTCTTTTGAAAGAGTTGAATTTAAAACATGAAGAAAACGGAAAATGATTAAAATTGAATCTTATGATTTTGTACAATGTCGTCTATGTTCTATAAATAATAATTTATTCATCAAGTTAGCGGCTGCACGTTCAAAACCGCAGCGCGTGGGTAATCAACAACTCTAGAGAAATACAGTTTATAAGAATTGAAGTGGATTTGTGAAATTATTCACAACTCCTGCGAAAGACTCGCGCTGTCATTGCTAAATCGAGTTGAGTGAGGTCTGTGCTCACTGCACTGCTAAACGACGATTTATATAAATGTTGTTCACTGAACCAAGAACTGTTTGTGAGTTTTACTACTATGATATTTACACAAACAACTCATGTATGTACTCTAACAGTATGTACGAGTACCTACATATTAACTTTTTTATGGGACTTGTTTATGCTGTCACAAAAAATTTCAAACCATTTAATTAGAGGAAAACCTATCACAAAAATCACGGAAGAACATAACATATCGCCTGTATTTTTCCTAAAGTGTAGTCCGAGAAGTGTAATGCTACACTTCTTCATAATCGGAAAAAGTGGGAATGCTTCCGCTTTTTCCGATTATGTTATATCAAGGAAAAAGATTTAGGCTTTTATCGTACCTCGGACATAAATTCAGATTTGTGCCACTACTAGGAACTATAAAAAAGAAAAACCCAATAATTCTTTTCACAACCTAGGAACTGAATCCAGGATCTATCCCTAATAGTAATTGCCTCCACCAGCCCAACGAGGCATTCCAAAAGAACTGACTTTTATATCATGAACAATTTACAAAGATTTTGGTAAATTTATGACTCGACTTCATATATATTTTATGCAATTGTGATAATTTTGTTATAAGAGCATGCTCGTATCAGCAACGTGCATACATATAACATTGCTGTTGTATTTATCACGATTTGACTTCAATATATATCATACTTATATAACCATAACCGGAAGTATACTCACCACCTGTTCCATTGATTCAGTGTAATTAATTGAAAATCAACCAACAACAGCTGTTTAATGTGAGAGCGACAGCTATTCGCGTGCCGGTCGTTCAGCCGCGAGCCCCAGTGCGGCGAGGCCCCATCCGCGGGCACAACTCGTTCGCAGTCCGGAGCCGCGGAAATCTTTAGCAACTGTCAAAAACTTGCGACAAAACTGTAACGGCGCGCTCAACCGATTTGCGGACGAAACTTTCTAAGCTCCGACGTATATTATAGCTTTCCATATACTCTATATTTCACATCCCCGGATATGTGCATGTGAGAATTTACCGTCGATCTATTCAAACGTACCTATGTGCTATTTTCGTTGTAAATGTTGAAATAACGCTCAGAAGGTATGCATTGTTTCTCATTATTTCTTTTCGTACAGTATCTAAAAGACAAATGATAGTAATATTTTCTAAATAATACACGGGAATAACTTCATAGACTGCGGTGTAATTCCAATAAATACAAAGACGATAAGGTAGGTCATAAACTAAGATATTATTCCTGTGGTTTAAGCGGGTGCGAGTACAAGAACTTGGCAGAAAATGCTGGATATATCTGCCTGGCACACTAGGATACGCAATTGATCCCACAGTCCCACAGATATTCAAAAGTTGTTAGGCAGGAATCTATCTAAATCACCATATATTTACACGTTTATTAAAGTCTCTGATTATTAATATTTGGTACAATAAATTTTTTGACAAGAATATGTAATGCTACTATTTATATCCAAGTTCTAATATAGGTAAAAGTACTGGCTTTGATTTACTACGTATTTTAAAGATTTAACGAAATTAATTGGCAGCGCCCTTTAATGCAAGAGCGAAGTACAACGTATTGTAGGGAAGCGTAAAGCCATCCGCCAGTTATAGACACATCCTGGTGCCCAGTAGTGGGCCTTTAATCAGATGCATCCAGGGTGGCGGTGGTATTTGTGCAGTGGTTGTTCGCTCTATCAAAACATTACACCGTTGTTATCGTTCCGAGCGGCGGGCCGTGACGAACACACGAGGGATCGTATGCTAATGAGCTCTAAACAAATATTTGCGCTGCTAATACGCGCCTGTTATATTACTGTTCTGGTGAACGTTTCACATACACACGTTATAATTATATGAGCTCGTACCCGTTGTTAGTTTAAGTAATAAGTAGCAGAGTCCAGGGTAATGAAGAGATTTTACGGGGAATCCTATGAAAAATGCAAGTTCACAATTTCGGCGCCTCGAATTAATGTTTGTATGATAATATTGTTATGATTTTGTTGCGTTTTTACCGTTTATTCTCTACCGGTTCAGAGAAAAGCATGTTCTCGTATCTCTGTTTTACGTTCAGCCGTTGGCTGCCCAGCGCTTGCACTTTTTGTTTGTGTGTAGGCACTTATCTTCTTATGGGTCGACGTCAACACCAAATTTTACTTTATTGAGCAAAAGTTAAAGTTTAATGTTTCTATGTGTAAAGCAGCACATATTCAGTGTCCAGTGAAGAACACCCGCAAAGTATTGCGTTAATTGGAATGCGCGCTCGGGTGATATCGCGAGATTTTTTCGTTGCTGCCTGTCATCGGCGCCATTACAAAATTATCGGTTTTCAGCTCAATCTCCGTAGTCTTAATGATATCTTTCCCAAAATAATGTTAAATACACAGTAGAGCAGCGCTCGCAACATTGTAGTAGACGGGGTTTTGTAGCCCAGTCTTAGTACCTACTGCTTATGTTAAATATTTTTATGTCTTTTGCTACAATTATTAATGAGCAACAAGATACATATCTGTATATCTGCAAGTTTTGGCATTTTGGGATGACAATATATTTTAGATACAACATAACAAAACATCCGTTAGAGTTTCATGTATCAGCTCTGAGATCAAACGGAATAGAAATTAATCCTTAAGTCTTTCTTGCGTAGCCATAATTTATTATTTATGGTTTATCTTGAAATTGTACGTAATGATTGATTCATCTATGTAGGTATACTTGAACATAAACAAATGTATAATACCTACATGTTTTTTATTAATTCTGTTTGATTTGGTTTAAAAATAAACAAAGAAGAGATGGCTTGGAGACAGATCCTAAAAAGCCATAGGGTTTGAACGATGCAAATAGAGGGTAATTTAAAAACGCTTAATGTCGCATTTATATTAACTTTTAAGTACGTGTAAGTACTATTAAAATGTTCGCGAAAATAAGTTCTACAGCCCACATAAATTTATATCTATATTTTATATGTGTGGAGTTAATTTGCCGCAATAGATTAATTTGATACGAAAACATGCCGCCTATGAAATAAGGCATGCTACCTAAGAACGCGTCAATCGGAATAATACTGAGATGTATAAACATTTCGTTTCCCAAAATAAATATAATAATATGCGTACTAAATTAATATTTAAGTTTGGATTCGACTACATTGAATATTTATCTATTGTGCAACACATTTATTGTTAGTTTGACGTTATCACGCTGTAGTGTTTTAAAGCAGAATAGGTAGGTAACTGTAGGAATTGAAGTTTATTTGAGATCGGATAAGACAACTATTTCACGAAGGTAACACTAAATAATTTTAGTGTTACCTTCGTGCTCCGGTATTTTATATATCACTTCTATACTTTATACTTTTAAACACACACAAGACGCAAGTTTCCCGGGCAGTGTTTTGGAAGTGCAACAAAACGGAGCAAAAAGCGAACACTTAAGTGACCGGCCGCGGCCAGCGCTCGCGGCGCACCTTCACTCTCATTAAGTACGCCACAGACTACTGCGGAGCAGTACGTTCCTTTTAAAACTATGTTTTGAGAATGTATTATCGTATAAAATGTTCTGTAAGTCTTCGATTAAATCTTTATTAGGTACAAAGTCAATATGATTTTTGAGAAACATGATAGACTTATGTAGGACTTTTATCTTATAATAAACAAAAATTTTAACCAAAAATAACAAGTACCGGCTTCCTGAACCCCAGTGTATACGGACAACCGGAGTTCCCACCATTGACTTTGAGGTCTCAACGTCCTGGAGACGATAATGTGGATGTAACAGGACAACTACGTTCGGAGTTTAGGAAATTTAAAGAAACATGAATTTAATGTTATCATATAAGATAGTCGTGTAGCGAGTTTTGTGTTGACTTTCCAGCTGGGTGCACATATGTACATAATGTACGAATAATGAATGTGCATATCTGTTTCGGCGTGAGTGTTTGTGTTATTGTTTTGTGTGTGTCCTCTGTACCTACGACAGGAAAATCTTAGGGTGCTATGGAAGTGAACCCTCATTATTATGTGTTCACGATTACCCCATAAACTTTGAAATTTAACATACTGTTATATCTGTTCTGTGGCAGCCCCCGCTCGGCGGTTCCCGATGCGGACAATTAGCATTTAGATTAAACAAATAAATGTATGGCGACCTCAGTCGTTATCCCGTTATTTATCGCGCCATTTATTTATTTATGCGCCCTGATGTCCGGCTTATGTACGGATTAACGGTCCTACAGCTTCTACTCTGTGAGGTTTCTTGGAAGAAATTGATAAGCGAATGTAATTTATCTCGTGTAGAATTCACTTTATAAATCACCACCAAGCGATGACGCACCTTCACTGATTAAAATGATGCAGTATATATTGTACTCAAATATAGAACTAATAATCTTGCTCTCACACATACCTACATTAATTGGTCTTTGATGAGAATCGAAGCCTGGATCCCCGCGCAGCTGTTAGATCCACTAATCACTGGCTAAAAAATAGCAAGATTGAAAAAATTATAAGTTTAGTCCGCATTTTGTAGGGATTCTTAGGAGGATGATGGGTCATATCACCCGTATTGTAATGTAAGCTGACATCGATCGCTTATTTATGTTTGAAAGAAAGTTTAAGGAAAGTCATTAGACTTTGTGGTAGTGTTTTACAGATTTGTACCCAGCGAAACGTTATTAATGTTAATGAATTCTAGGAAAATTGCAATTGTTACGCAGAATTTTCTAATTATTCAATGACAAATAAAAAATAAGAATCGCATGTTTAATTATCAAAATTTTAATGAATATTCGAAATATCGAGAGTTGCAGAGCGGTTGAAAAAACAATTTGTCTCAATAAATGTTTGAGTCGTCGTGGAGCGGTGCCAAGAGGGCGCTCGCTGGCTCCGGGAACCATCTCGCTCAATGTGAATTAAGACAACTGAATAATAGTTTCCGCCCCCGCGCACCGGCTGGGAAACCATCAAAAGCTCGTGGTGAGCTTGACCTTCCATGGAAGTCTTTATTACTATGTGTCTTCTGTAAATTCAAAATTTTATAAGTTTTTGGTTAAGCCAATATATTATTACTAATTATACTAATTGTAATATATTATTTCTCTTTGGTTTTTATGGCGTTCCAATGTGATTTTAATATTAGGTTGTAATGTGTAGTTTGTAAGTTCTTCAATAAATAAATAAATAGTAATAATACAATCATAATTTAGCGGCAACATCAGATCAGAATTGTCCACGCGGCGTCAGTCGAACCGCAGCAGAGTTTTGTGCGTATTCAGAACGCTGCAAAACTCAAGCTAGTCATTTGCAAATGCAATTAATATTTGAAACTCTCTCGGAGTTGAAAAATAATCTGTGCGAGCAAAGGGCGATGGCGCGGTGCCAGCTGTCGGCCTGCTGCACTCGCCGGAGAGCGCGAGCGATCACTGACTGAGCTACTGAACCGGGTAACTCGCAGTGACGCCAGATAAAACTTCTGAAATACGACACGCGCGCACTGAATAGAATACGAGACAGTTTCAGGCATAGATACTCAAACTTGCTTCATCAATCCCCTCCGTGGAGAGTCAACAATTTCCCGGAGCAACTCTACATTTTGTAATTTACTTAAGCACGCAGATTGGTGCTTTAAATTGTTACATATATCTTATTTCTTTATTAAACCATAGGTTTTAGACGAAATAGCAAGAACTCGTATTTAATAATTCGATTTATCTTAAGAAAATTGCTTTTGGAATAAATGCTTCATTTTACTTTTTAAAGCTCCTCAATGTTGCGCGTGGTTAAACTGCCTGAAGGAATCGTATTACATATACAAGCCGACTTTGAGAAGCAGTGGTTAAAGGTATTCGAATTAGCAATGTTGATATACTGTCCATTGTTCAATGCTCCGAGGTTCTTAATAGGTACAAACATTGATAGTCGAGTATTTCAACGTATTAACAGCATTACATTAACTTATATCTGTATGTACTCGTGTGCATCATTGTAACGGATCAAATGATCAGTTTTTCACAAAGACCTACATACGAGTATTTCTGAGCTATTTTGAATTGATATTTAAACTAATATAATTATGAGTAGCATCGATGTGACTTGACTACGGAACTCGAAGAATTTGGCAGGTAATGATAACATATTTAACTATTGTATACTATAGTATATATTGTAGTACGCAAAACTATTATATAGTGCGTGGTATACAATTAAATATTGGTAACGAAAGACGTAGCCGTGACTTACGGTGCTGTGGCGTTCAATCAGCACAGTGATGACGACAAAAACGGTTTCTTGGATTTATTTGTTTCTAACGTTGATAAAATATATTTATGAATATTGTTGTAACTGGTGTTTTCAATAATAAACAGTACGAATAAAAATTAAACGTATGGATGTCCCTTGTAAACATGTAACCATTTTATACATACATATTTTAAAGTTTAACAAAATCGTTGCTCATACGTACGTTGAATAGCATGTTCGATTCCGATAACAATTATCATCTCGATGAAATATTTAATTTTTGATGTAAAATCACAATCGCAGTTTGAAGAGGAATTGTGAAAACGATTTATGCGAATAAACGGTTATTTCAAGCGTTGCCAAGCGCCGCCAGCCGCTAGGTGGAATAGAAATGATCGCACTGACGGAGGAATCCGACTGAATAGCGCCTACGAGCTTCCGATTCAAGAAAATAGATTTATTGTACATACACTATGGGGATTATACATTTTTCTCCCTGCAGAAGTGCTTTAAGAAAATAATTATACTTACCGACTTCAGCAACACGCTGAGGGGCAGATGATGTTTCTAATGTAGCCACGGTGTTGCCGAGTGGGCCACAGTGCTGCCACTCGGTGGACGACTGTGCGACCACTCAACAAAACAGCGCTAGAGTTATATTAGCTGTGCACAAACCAGGCGTCACACGATGCTGTGACCGATGTAGTCGACAGCGATCGATATAATTTACGTTTTTAAGAAATGGTGTTTAAAAATAACATTTTAATAAGAGCGCAAGAATGTTTGGGACATCAGTATGAACATGCGTCCCCCGCGCGAGGGGCGCGTGAATTATTCAGCAGCGACGGGTGAGTGGTTAACAGTTGCTACTACATTGTGCACACGTACTGCTCGATACACTCGCTTACCTGCTCCCCGTACATCCGCTTTCTTATAGAGTCGGAAGTATCTTACCATAGATTGTATGACAGCACCATACTCGCCTGACTTTATGTAAGTTAAAGGAAGTATCTTACCACAGATTATATGACAGCTCCATACTCGTCCGACTTTATGTAAGTTAGCACAATACGTAAAATCAATAAAATCAAATTCAAAATTAAAAGTCATTTATTCAAAATTGGTTCAATAGAACACTTTTTGCACGTCAAAATGAAACTGCCACGTAGGAATCTGTTTCATTTCAAGATATGTTTAGAATAATTGAAAAGTTTTAATTCATTATTTCATAATTGCGTCAATCGTCTAATTTCGTGTCCAAATATATGTGAGTTCCTTCCGCGCGGGCGGTATGTCCGATTTGTCCGCTTCTTATATTTGATCCCTTTGTAGGACAGATCTGATTGCCAGGAGCGCGATGTGTATATACAGAATTGTCATCGAGACAGCTGATGGATATGACAGCCTTTGAGGGATGAATTAATAGAGAAAATATAGATATATGAAACCATTGATCCTATACGATAGTATTTTGTGAAATATTAGTAAGATATGAAAGAAATTTGCATCGGTGCAACTCGAACGTATGTATGTATGTATATAAATCTGAATTCCGTATTTCGCTTTTTACAGTTATTTAAAATTTCTATTCGCAGTAAAACGATGGCGGAGTTGGGACGCTTCAGGGAAGTTACTAGGAATTTCAGACAGGCAAGAAGTTATGAATGTAGGAAGTATTTTTTTTGGATTTGTAGGTTTTTTATTTTACACATTTTACTTAAATTTCGTATATAGGAATTATATGTATAATTTAGTGTTAGCGTCTTTAGGCTATTGTTTTAAACTTCACATTTTCTGTCACCATGATCGAATGAGCTCCTGTTGTTCCACTGCCGGGTGTACCTACGTCTTTCTCAAGATGTGTAACTCCGCTGATTTCATCCAGTCACAGTCATTACCATGTGTCTTCGTAAGGCCAGTGGTGCAGCTGATTGAAAAGCTTTAAAAGAGTTAATATTATACTTTCTCCTGTAGACTTAGACACATATTATATTTTCTACTATATTCTTACTAAGACATCATTTACAAAAATAAATATGTTTTATTTTTGTTTGTCGAAGGACAGTCTCTGCACTTGCATCTTTTCCCACAGAAACAATACGTACAAAGCGTTCCAGTGTTAAGGACAAGGTAACTATTAAGATTCCGCTTATTGTTTATTAATGTATTAATTGTAAGAGCAGTACAATTGCCGAGTGCTCGAGGCCGGCGCAGAGCCCGCACGCGGCGGCGCTCGCCACTCCAGCACGTGCGCGTTCTCCGTTAAAAAGCCCGAAACTCGTTTTATTTCGGCATTTCGCCGCTGCGCGCCGAAAGTTCCGTTCGCTTTGTTAATATTCGCGCAATTACGACTTAATGACGGATTTTTGTTTTTGTACGCTATTATGAGTTTTGCTACGTGCTACGTTTGCTACGTTTAGTTTGCTTAAGTTTTGTTACGTTTCGTTTGTTTTTAACTTGGCATAATTAAACTCTCAATACAAATTTTACCTTACCAAATTTGACTACCGGTGTTCTTTTGATATTTTTTGTGTTCGTACGAAACAACATGAGCGTACGGTTTTCTAGTTTTATATTAATATACGTCAGTTTTACGTCAAATCATTGGGAATGATTCATATAAACATTTTACTACTATTGAATATGTTCAGGTATAATATAAAGCAAAGCTAACGGTTACAGACACACTGGAAAATACCAAGATTCTTAGTTTTGTACATACATTCGTCCCGTAGAATTGTTTTTGGAGATTAGCTCGAGCTGCCTAGCACTTTGCGGCTGTTATAAACGTCTTTTGTGGGTTAATTGCAATATTCATCAATATATACATTTGTACTTATATCGTATCAAAATATTGCCTTGAATATGTAATAAAAGCGTGTACAAAAAGCCCAGTTAGCCTGAGACAATAATAAATGTAGGCGACACGTCGTCATCGCGCCGACGTTGATGGATCATTCGCTAAGTCTTTTGCAATTCCTTCATTTATAACGCGAGTTGTCTGCAGGCGCGCGGCCGAGCGCTTCATCTCGCGTGACAGACATAATGATTCCGAATTAAAATTTGTATCCAAACGTGACGTTGGAATAATTGGTTTTTCGTATTGGTTTAAGATGAACACTACAAAGTCTAATTATCACTGGAATGAATTTTTAATTTGCTCCAAAAACATTACACCTGAGAGCAAGACGTTGGCCGCTTCTCCGGCAAAAGTTCAGAGGCAGGGGACTTTACTTATATATGACCTTATATTATCGGACCTTAGATAGGCAGTCCGTTCGATGTCTGTTAACATTTACAAATAGAATAAATGTATAAGGGTCGAAAAAATATTCATGTTAAATCTCTCGTTAGTATCTCGTATGAGATGTAAATATTCGTCGTGTAGTTTATCGTACATCGAGTTCTTCATTTGGAAGTAACATGGAAATATGGAGTGCCAAAAACTGGGGACTTTAAAAAATTTCCAAGAGCTGTACTGGTGGTGAGGGCGCGGAAATAAATGATCATACGGAGGATGAAAGTGATTGCCGAGTAAGAAGGGCGTTAAATAATCGAGTTAAGTGTGTGGTAATGCCGGGGCATCATAAATCTGAGGAGATATTACAAAATGGAGTTTTATCTCGGCGCTATGACGTTGAGCGATCGCCGCGGGCCGGCGCCGCAGACGTCGTTTGTTTGCCTCCCCATCGCCTTCAGTTTATTGTTTCATTGGCGTCTTCCGATTTTTTAAGCTTTCCTTCAAGGTTTCTTGGAATCAATGATATTTTAACCCAAGAAGTAGTAGGCAGGCAAGCAGAATGCATGATGATAGTCGCCAATATCTGTATCATGAGCATCTGCACTCAAATCTCTATATGTGTAAATGTGTTTCACTTTATTAACTGATGAAGTGCATTGAGCCACGATCTCAACTGATAGTAAGTGAAATATAGCATGAGCAGACTGGCTTAGAATTCATGTCCATACTTGTAAATGTTAAGTCTGAAACTAAAGGTTTTTTAATACTTCGTTTTCCATCTCAATCGACACAATACTCTAATATCTTATGTGATTTTATTGCGATAAGCGCTTGCTTCACGCTTTGGATTCACTTCCTTTTCGTGTGATTACAAATTTATGGGGAGTGAGGGGAAACGAACGCGCGTGTCACGCGCCGCCATAGTTTCGTCACGCCTCTTTGAGTAGCAGAAATAAACAGCGCTAAAATTACCTAGAACTTGAAAAGCAAACTGACATAAATGCAAGCTTAAAATTTCCGCAGGGACGTCTCAAGGAAACCTTCGTTTTTGAACTTTGCTTTTGGTATAAGTTAAAGGAAATACCTCTTCATATTATTACATATATAAAGTAAACAGGAGTTCAATAGAATGCCTCTTTTTAGAACACTCGGCCTAGTCGCATGCGAAATATTCTATGTTTAACTAGATAAGACATACTTAAAGAAAATTAAATTCTTTTCACACATTATCATCATCATCAGCCTATCTCAGTCCACTGCTGGACATAGGCCTCCCCCGATGAGCGCCATCGCGCCCTGTCCTCGGCTTGCCGCATCCGGCATCTGCCTGCAGCCTTTCGCACATCGTCATCCCACCGGTTCGGTCTTTTCACACGTGTCACTGATTTGCAATGGACTATTTGACTACTTTATGAACCAGTACAAAATGTCAGTAATGCAATGTCGACCTTCAGGAAACAAACCGTGTCGTTCGCTAACAGTTATTTAGTAGAAGTAGTGGTTTAGTACCATTATTTAACTGCAACTTCGTTCGCGTTGCATACGTATAAATAGTTGTAACAAATAATCTACTAATAAATGTTCCACCCACTGGTTAGTCCTGTTTAAATCGGGTTGTCGAAAATTAATGAGAACAATATATTCCTATTTAGTCATTAATGAATATTTGTTGCTTATAAAATTAAATGAAGACTACACTATAAATTAATGAACTAAATAGGATTCTAGTTTGTCATCGCTTCCTGCTTGTCATCCGGACCATGCGCCAGACTGGAGCACGCAGTGCTCACGGCGCCGTTTTGAGAGCAGAAGCAAAAAACGCCCGCGACTAGTGCCCTTAAGGTGTGGTAATTAAGAAATATTTTCGCGTGGCGTGTCATAAGGCCTTAAAAGTTTGCCATGCACCGCTGCGTTGAGACGTTCTAGCTGCGAACATTCCTCCACCTTTGAAAGTTGCTGGCGAAATTAAATTGAAAGAGGAATTATTAAAATTTTACATTTACGGGTTCCGCCGGTTCTCGAGCGCTCGGTCCCGTCTGTTTACGCGGGCATTTTAAGTTTATATTTTAAAATATTTTATGTTGTATGACTGCGAGTTTAATTCAAGATGCAATATTAAGGACAGTTTCAACTGTTAAGTCGTATTGTCGAAAGTGCCCAGTGTACACACTTGTGGGGGCGTACAGAAGCAGAAAATACCAATCATCTCAAAATTTAAATAAAACGAATACATATAGAAACTTAGAATAACACAAATTTAGGATATGTTATTCTAATCGATATTGTGCGATACCTCTCATGCGGCACGTGACCCGTACAGCCGCTAAAGACTACCTGCAAAAATAACTTCATGAGGTGCTTGTTGCAGCACCTTTTATTGTTAACAGTGTTAATGTTGAGGTAGGAAACTCATTATCGACATCGTCAGATTATTGTTACATTTTTGGACATTAATCTCCTATTCAAATCAGAAATATTAATGCCGTAGTCCAGGTAGTAGGTAGGTAACTCTAGGTAAGTGAAAATATAATTTATAGTGTCTGGTGAACTTAATATATTACACGAACTTGTGGGATGTGGGTGTAGTACAAAGTGAAGAAATAAAAGACATTAATCCCTACCGAGCATAGTACCTACTGATGTCTCACACTCACCGACATCGAGCGCCCTCAGCCCTCAACAAAATTCTTCGTGAGTATGTTTGTGCTACGAGTATTAGTGTGAGTTTGGGAGAATTCCAGCTTAAAAAGTTCAGAAGGTATATGAGCTAGTACGTCATAATTCTTAACAATTTTCAATGGAGTCGTTTCTCATGTTGTCGGGACAAATATAGGCCCTACTTATGAGTATATTTATGCTATCCCACTGGGTCCTTTATGGGTTAGGTGGTAAGAAAAAGAAAGACTGACAGAGAGGCGTAGTTAATAGTCAACTAATAGAGCTGTAGTTGACATTATATGAGTGAATAATATTATTGTACAGCAGCTTGTAGTAATGTTTGGATTTGTAGCAACGAATGAAACGGTGATTTAAGAAAATGCAAAAGTTTTCTTAATGAATGACAAGCGTTCGAACAAGTTCAGAGGCGAGGCGCTGCGGTGATTTCCCCGCGGAAATACTCGCGATGGAGCGACAGTGACGTTCGATAGCTGCCTTTGTTCTGCCCAACATATTATACTTGGCAAACTTTGTTCCACTTCCTTCACCATCTTATGTACGTAAAACCTCTGTGTTTATCTTTCAGTCATTTGAGCTATGGAACTTTTACATTAGCCAGAAGATACTAGCATACTGTATAACAGGTTTACATATATTACTAAAGATTAAATATATCTTGTTATAAGGATGTAGGTAAACATGGTTAAAAATCTACGAACCTTTGAGCTTCCCTAATGTATTCGAAAAACGCAAGATAGTGGCAACTGATGAAAGGGTCAATGATTATGTTGATGAATATATACGAGTAGGTCGCCCGTAGAAATAACAACACTCTGCGGAAAAGTTCATGTACTCGTAATTTAGGTTTTATGCGAATGTTGTAATGATCACTCGGTGCTTTCACTGAGGAACACATGACGTCAAGCACTGCACTTGTAAAACTTGAAATATTTTTTATGAGTCTACAGATGACTTACTTCTTACAAATCTTACGCGTCGTCGCGTGCTTTTCGCTAAATTCTTTTTTTAACTTTAGGATTCAAATTAATGTTATATAGATATGTTATGAATGAGGAATGCAAGAATAAAAAAACGAATGAAAAAATCAATGAAGGATGGGAATAAAAAATTAACGAATCTATGAATCAATAATAGAATATTTTGTCCAACGTCAACAATATGAAAAAAGTAAAAACTGTTCTATAGTGATTTTCAAGCGATTATAAATTTGTGATAAAGTGGGATCAGGTGAGGACAGTCAGGGGACGATGGACAGATGTTACTGGGTATTTACATGAGGTATAGATTGATTACTTTTCTAAGTAATACTAATTTAATAATTCTACTATTAATTGTGATTTGCAACTTCTAATAATTCAAAACATAAGTTACTCTATAATTCATCTCTACCGTACGTAACTATGCGATAAAGTGCTCATAATATTATGCTCATTAGTCATAAGTACACGAACGGTAAGTTCTCACGATGTGTAACCAAACGGGCGAGAAAGCAGAACGCTCATGGACATAAAAAATAATATTGCTGTTATATGAATATAACGCGAAATTATAGCATACACCACAAAAGGTCAAAAAGATATCAATTATAGTCCCTTAAGCGATGAAGTTCAAAGATACGAGGTTTATATTTGAAGACGGGCTGTTTACATTTTATCACGCCAGGCAGCGCTGCTCGCGGAAGCATTAAAAAGAATATGGCGGCCATAACACCATAGAATTCGAGCACCTCCGGCGATACAACAAATAAAATACACGTTATGTTCCGATAAGGAGCTGGCTGCTATAAAAAAGCGAAGGGCCTGTAAATCGCAACTGAACAAGGCACTATCTGCATAATGGTATTATCTCTGTTCATTGAATAACTTCTTTATGTGTTACGGTCAGGTGAGGCTTTTAAGTTGCAAGTTGATTTTGTTTGTGCAGGACTGGACTACGTCAAGATTGACGACTACGGGTCTGAATCTACTGTTATAAAACATCAGCCCTTAATTATTTCTGGGTTAGCTATAAACAGCATGTATGCTTCCAACGCCGCCAAATTGGTTTAGGTTAATTAGAAACGCCTGGTTTTCATAAATGCACTCATCATTAGGGAATGATCTGTGTCCAGCAGGAAATGGAAGGGTAGATGATGAAATGAAGACTTTATTAAATCCAATGATGATGATAACTTAAGCGATCTATAACAGAGAGCACTTACTATAATTAATATCGATACGTATTGGTAAACTTACGTTTCAAGTCTGACAAAGCAATCCTCAAATAGCGTCAACAATAGCGCGCTATCCAGCCGTAGTGCAGAGTTATGACGGGAGATCTTCCAGCGAGTTGCAATAAAGTGAATTATGCAGACAACTGCAGCGATACTTTGTTCTCGACCCTCCAGGACGCAGGCTGCGGCGGCTCGCTTGCGGACGGGACGCGCGGGGAGCGCTGCGGGAAGCGTAATCATTTTGTGGCAGCTTTGAGCAAATTGAGTCTTTTGTATCTTCGTTGTCATTTCTTTTGCATTTTTTTTCCTCACTTTCATTTTCAGATATTCAGATACTTATGAAGATCGCATAAATAAAAACTCCAGGGTAATGCCATTTGACCGAATTGAACAAAATATTAAAATTTCTAAGACTTACTGTTAATAACTGTGCTTACACTGTCTCCAACATCAGGAGGATATGACTTTAATTTAATCTAATATCTGACGTTAGATAGATCTTTATTTCGTAATTCCAATGTTATGTTGCATTTAAAAATTAATATATTAATAAAATTCTCGTCCAGTCGCTCCGCGTGCCCATGCACACCCCCTGCCGCACTTGTTCCCGCGGGACCTCTAATGCAGACTTACACCGCGCCGCCGTACGTTCAATTTAAAGTTTAATATGCAACCCAGTGTACCGCCAAATTGGAAATAATGATCTGTGCTCTCGATTTATTCCTATTTTAGTTTTAAAAGCATATGTCTCATTAATGGAGGTTCAGACTTCCAGTTTCCGTGTGAAAAAGTTATTCAATATATGTTTTAATAACTCATTACACTAGTTACATAGATCTTAAATGTTAAATTCAAGGCATTGGTTTTTCCACAAGGCGTCTAGTCCCAGGCTGCAGAATGACGTAAACATTAACAGTTCGATCACCAATCCGGGTCAGTCGACCATATTATGTAGGCTCCGTGAGCTCACAATGTGTCACGCTTCAGTGACTCCTTTTGTTGTCCTTGTAATGCTAGACGCATTCTATGCATATGTATAATTTGCTTTCCGAAAGGTTTTGTTAAATTGTGTTAATCAGTTTTGGATTGATTAAATTACATACATATACCTACATATGTATATTACCCATATACAGACACATATGTATACATATGTATAGAACGAATTAATTTATAACATACAGAATTATTTACTGGTTCAGTTAATGCATGGTATATCAATATAAATTTGTAATTTCCAGAGGTCATAAATAGTAATAATTGTAACCTCTGGACATTAAAAATTTAAGGTAGGGAAAATCATATTAGGTACTGTATCCAGATACAATGTATTCGATGTAACGCAGGTTTTTTTCAGTAGAAGCTGCCATACATAGAAAAATGACAACGAAAGAATGATATATCGGCTGAGCATCTCCGTTATCTGACATCAAATTGTAGATTTCATCAACGTGCGGGCGCAGTGACTGTTGCGATGCTGCGGACGCGCGCCGTTGCATTTTAAATGGAAATATCCGAAGCGGGCTGGTACAAAGGCCCGGCTGCTAATTAGGTGTTCCTGAGGCTTCCTTCTTTTTCCGTTTTTTTTGTAATGACTAGTCAGATTACATTTTCGTAGCTTCCTTTTGGCGCTCTTTATCTCGTCCCCGGGCAGCGGACAATGTTTTGAAATCTCTTCATTACTTTAACGGCTACAATTAAAGTTCGGTATAATAGTTGATACTTCCGTGGCTGTTTTATGGTGATATTTATGGGGTTAACTGATACCACAAATACTCCTGCTTTAAAAGTGCATCAAAGTGGGTGAGACGTTAGGTATATCATGGTATAAAGAATAGAATTTATTGTCCTTTTTATTTATTCCTGTCGACTGAAAGGGCCAACGTCACTGTAGGGGTAGCGGTCTGCGCATAACGACCTGCTATTGAATGTTCGATTGTAGCGAACGATCCGCTGCAACTAATATTCAACTAAAAATATAGCTGAGCTATGATTATTAAATTTTTCATTTTCAATGGAAATTTCATAAAACCGTCCGCAAAATCTTAAGTTCGAACTAAATTTAAAACGATATTTTTCAAAGACTAGGTTTAGTAATGTATCGAGTGACACAAATAACAGCAATTTTTGTAAGATTGTGTATCGATTGGACGCGGACTGATTGCAAAGGGGGCTTAACTAGCTCTCTGCGCGAGTTCCGCAGTCGGACATCCGTGCGTGCTCATGGGCCGGCGGCTGGAAACACACGGGGCGCGCCTGCGCTACTAACGCCGCGTACCCACTTACCGTACGTTTACTCACATCTCATATAAATATAACATAATAATAAGCATAGAACGCTTTTAACTACATATGTAAATATAAAAGACAGCAAATGAATGTTAGCTTAACATAATATTATTTGTTTATTTAATTTAAATTTATAACTGAATGAGTCTTTAGGAAATGAAATGCAGATAAAATAAAACTCACTTTCACTTTTCACCAATTACATTTACGTCTCACCCTGAAAGATCTGGTAAGCTAATTACGGCAGATTTTTTAAAATATTATCACTAGCAATCATTCACTGTTGTGTTACATTTGCAATTTTTGTTTTATTCATAATAGAGATTTCTTAGATAAATGTGGACGAAAAATGGCAGACAGCACTACGAAAACAGAAGCAGAAGGTCCATCCAAAATGTGTAGTCGTATAATGGTCGGCAATCGACACTGTTGCGATTCGCGCCACGGGCCGCTCGTAAAGCGCCGCCGCGCCGCAGCTGCCCGCCGAGCGCCCTGCACTTAGCCCGCAATGGGACGGACCTATCATGTGCTCCGATTGCGAAGCCTACTTGAAAACAGAGCACCATGTAACACAGCACTCTATTATAATTACTGTTAAGAACCACGGGAAGTCTATAAGGGTAGATATATTTGGGAATCGGGCTCTCTGCCTAACTCATAAGTATTTATCTACGTTTTCTTATGTGGTACTTTTTAATTGGTTATTTTGTAAATGATACGTATAATGATATTTGATGATATTTTTGAAAACATTACCTCAACAGTTACAAATGAATTATTTACTACTGTACCAAAATGAATTCATTATTCGTAGCTGTGAACGAAAACAATGCGGAAAACTGTAAATTAAATGTGTATGTATTTGTAGATTATCAGGGCGGGCCGCGAGCGCGGCGCGCAGGCTGCGGAGAGCGCCGCCGCTCACTCGTGTAACGTTTGCTGTTCGAGCTGTGCTTGTGTAAGCACCTTTGTTATTTTTGGGTGGCGGCCGTGCCGAATGTTAAAGAAGCCAATTTGGTTGCGGTGAGCAGTATGCCGCGACTCGGCCCGCTCCACCAACTCCATTAACGAGACGTTTGTGTAACAGATTTTTACGTCTTTACTGGCGCCATTTTTGCGCCTACTTTTCTGCCACATAATTGAATATTTTACAATATTGCCACCGAGAACGGCTATCGTATTGTACTCTATAAGGGCCATGTATTATTTTAAAAGCATTGAAACCTAGTGTTCGGGGGCGGTAATGCAACTGCAATCGTTTAGCCAACGGTAACTGTGTTGGGAGAAGCGTATGGAAGCTGAAATAGCAAAGACAACGTTATGTTCACAAATAGTGTATATACGAAGATTTCAGTAAGCATGTATAGAGATTTTATCATATAAAGTAGGTACTACATGTTAGATGTAAACAGAAAATTATCGTAATATTACGGCTTATTGTAACATCATTACATTTCTGTAATATTGCATATACAAAAGCCCTTAGTCGCTAATTAATTCCCAAATGTGCACACATTTAGATTAAAAATATTTTATTAATATTCGGTAAAATATTTAATTTTTATCTTATTCTAATGAATCATCTGACGGAGTGCACCCATCTGCAAGATGTCGTGATATTATCAATTTTTACAACTAGCTAGAGTAAAGATCGATGTGGATCATTATACTTAGAATTACAAGTACCAATTAAGTTTATTACATATTTCCCGCTTTTCTGTTTTGTGTGATATTACTGTTTTCGCGATTATGGAATAATGGGAATTCTAAATACCTCATCATCATCATCAGCCTACTTCCGTCCACTGCTGGACATAGGCCTCTCCAATGGCAC
>DWME01000512.1:0-32759 GCA_018244795.1 Parelbella ahira ahira
TCTTATTTATGTTAAACGTATATTCATTTAACCTACCTACCTGACCTACACAGGGTTAATCTGCCGATTTTATTTTTTCAGATAATAAAAATAACAAGACTAATCATCACAACGATATTGGGCTGTCGAAACTCGTCCTTTTAATTTTGACAAACAGGCATCCACTCAGCTACAGCTCTGTAGAGCTGATATTCCTCGCGATCGGTATTACTGGATAGTACAAATATAATAGATAACTTGAACTCAGCAATATCAACGTGGTTTTAGATGAATTACGATTAAATTTATAATATTAAAAATTAGACCGACATATCATTTAGTACTATAATGATCGTTTAAAAGTAGCACACAGACTTGTTTGTTTCATTCATCGACGATTTTATTGCAAAGTACAATATTCATTTTGCTATTAATATTTTTATATCTTCAAGCCTGTTCTTACCGGGTAGGTGAAGAACATCAAATCTAATGTAAAATATCTATATATAAAAAAAATATATTGATTCTTCTACGTTCATCACTCTCTTCATACATTTATTACTTCAGAGTTTTTTAAAAGAGAAAAAAATAACATCACGCTTGTAATCCGCAAAGGGGTAGACAGAGGAGTGTAAATACTCCCACGTTTCACCAGTTACGTTTGTAGCTCATAATAGATTTTTTAGCGCTTTTTATATAAACGCTACATTCAGTAGCTCGTACTGTGTACATAGCAGACAGACGAACGTATCCTCCCACGGGCGCGAGCATGCTTCGCTAAAGCTATTACGCTACATCAGAACTCTACGATATAATTTTGTTCTAACTAATGGCATTAATATTCGCAATCAGATAGCAGGAATTCTTGTGCTCGAATAATAACAAAACTTTCCTGAAGAGTGGGGTGTAATTGCCTCACTAGTTATTGGTAATATATTTTCGCTAACAGGAACTATTATAATTGATACCTTAAAGCTGATCATTACTGGAAATTAAACATCAACACCGGGAAAATAGAAGAATTAATGACGAAACACATCGATATACTTCTTGTCATAAAGATGCAAATCACAGTACGAGTATACGCAATTTGTTTGAAATATCTTGATGGCACTACGTAAGATTGTTTTAAGTGTTTATACTCGTATATGTACCGGCTTAACTCACTTCCGATATGGGTTACAGTCGCTACTGCGAACTCCCTGCAATCGGCAGGGGCGCTTGAAAAATGACTACGTATAGTTCCGAAACCACTCGGGCCATACCGCAAAACATACGAGTACGTCCGTTATATCGGTATTCATGTATATAGTCACGTGTATAAACCTTCCCGAGACCATTAAGAATACATTTTATATTTAAAAATTAAAAAAGTATAAAGGCTTATGAAATAATTCACAAAGAAACGCGGGTAGATATTATATAGGCAGCAGGACTTACTCATTAAGCTCATTGGAGCAGTCTCATCAACCCTGGTAGCACGCTAATAAGTACTAGATGAACATCCTAATAAAGAGACTCAAGGACGTCAATAAAAACATGCGTGGGATTGAAATGATGGCTTTTTATTTCGTATCATTATACTTTACTATAACAGAAATGTTTATATATTTCACAAGCTTTAATTATTATGGGTTTTTATTTAAAAAAAAAATAATTTGACTTACCACATTTGATATTATTTTGTGGTTAATGCAACTTGTATTTACAGAAACAACGACAATACTTGTTCTATAAAAATAATGAGTCCTGTTAAGGTTTAACAGCTGACTTATTTGTCTCTACCACCGCGGAGGGCTAGAGGTCGCTCTCTTGTGCTGATGTGATAAGTATAATTTTAATATCAAGGCAATCTTATCCTCAACAACTTCCAAATGATTTTTTAATAATTGTTGGAAATGCAATTAATTTTACAGATAATATTTTGTTTTTTGCAAAATCGGGAAAACCCACTTATTCGAGAGTTTTTTAGGGTGTTTGGAACCTGCCTACCCGCACTCGGCTGGCATAGAAAGTTAGTAACATTTCTCCTCCAGCCCAGACTCGGGTTAAGATCTAATTAATGGTCATGAAATTTATTTAATCATTATCTTAATGTAGAGTTGGAAAGTAATAGCTTTATGAGAGCAAGCGGATCAACGGAAATGAATTAGTATATGAAGTTATTAAACTAAGTCCTTATTATGATCATGGCTTTTTTATTGCTGTATTTTAATGTTCAAATATCTTAACTGTCTCATAATCAGAATACTGTGCAGATCTTATTACGAACCAATGTGTATTTAAACCATTACGATAATAGTATAGGTTGTCTGGGCGAAATGGAGTTATTGCAGGTTATTAACAGATGTAATAATATTTTTATTCATTATAATGTAGTAAAACGGTAATTAATCGAAATAAAAAATATCCCATTATTTGTATTTATGGCCAAAACTGACTCTATATTTCATTTGACGTTCAAGGTGCAATAAATCGAAAGTATAACAATTAGTTCAGCAATAAAATAAAATTAAAATTTAACATTAATTTTTAAATAACTCATGCCTGACTTGTTTCATAAAACATAAAACTAGGCAGGCATGTATAATTGTTTTAACGATTCAAGCAAGGACAAAGCAATTGTAATAAATCGATTAAACCAGTTGCCGCTGAAACAAGACTTGGAGACAGTCATGACATAAATTCCTTCGGTCCCCTAAAATAAATTCGCTTAATCGCCGTTTGCCGATAGAAAATGTTTAGATATACCGCTGTCGTAGGTACCTACCAACTGGTATTATATTTTATAAACAGCCTTTATCTTCCCGCCCAGATTCGCCAAAAGCCCACTTACAATTTCCCCCAAAACCTTCCATTAATCTTTGTTGCGTTGCAATAAGATTCAAATTTTCGCATCACGAATGTAAAATTCAATTATAGATAACGTCCAGTATAACAAGGTCCTCGTTTTGCATACAAAACCCCCTTCCAACACCCGCATTGCTTTCTGAAGCGGGGGTTTCATAGTTCATAGTGAGTGGTACAACTAGTAGGTACGAGGCAAGTGTGAAGAAGCTAAGAGGTGTATCGGTCCCCACCGTTCCGTCCGGGGGCGGGGCCGGGGCGCGACACGCTCCTAACCGTTACAAGCGATCCGCGCTTCGCGTCGAGCTTACGCGTGAAGCGACGCACGAGTCACGGACCGTTCGACATCCGAATTTCGAACGAATATTTTCAATTTTAATTTCGAATCGGTGTTTACTTTCACGGTTTCTAAAGTCGTTACAAAGTTTATTTTAGTATTTACTTTTAGTATCATTGTGTTAAGCTTTATTTCTTTTTTAATTTATTTGTGGGACTTTTCCGGTTGTAGAGACTGTTTGATTAGTGACTGTATTATTTGGTATAATGGACTATAGATATTCTTTTTTATTCATAGTTCACGTAACTGAATTCTAGGCTCTGCAGAAAGGTGAGTTATGTTATATATCTGATTTTTAATTAATAGTTTTAGGCTAATAATGTCAAATTTATAATATTATGTTTTATTAGGTACTTAGTTATTTTATTATCATGAAATTACGATAGATTGAAATTTCCTTACAGTACATGTTCCTTTCGGTTTTTTTTTATTCGTTTATAAGTTTTCTTGTCCTTATTCTTCAGCTATATAAATACTGCAAATACGTAATACAAATAATTTTCAATTAATATTCCAAAAATTTTAAAGCATTTATTTTATCTCCGGAACTCATCTCTGTCTGTACGGACATAGATTGTGATAAGAAAAGACATCAACGCGAGCATCAAGCTTTACAATACAAATTATGAACTCTACGCAACTAAACAAATGCCTAGATAAGTATATGTTTTACTATTGAAAATATACGGATATTTGATTAGTATGCTTTCGGAAAGACCGTTTGAATCCAATCCAACTTAAAAGTAAGCATTAAGTTGTTTATTACAACAGTTAATAATTTTGTAATAAACAATTTAAACATATTCACAAAACTTAACTTCGACTGTATTTTTTAAAACGTGTGAAACATTTTAGTTTTATAATAACATATAACTGCTATACAAATGTATTGAATATTTGTACGATGAATTGAAAGGACATTATTTGACGAGTCTAGAAAATAGGGATTTTATTTTTTTCTTTTATTTTATATTAAAAGTCCATTTACTTTATCATAATACTAGCTATTCCTGCGTGGAATGGTTGCTTTGGGCAGCATTTAAAATTTTTCAGGATACTTCATTTGCATTTCCCCGCCGTCCCGCCACAATACATAGATGCGTAGTAAACATAAACAGATTTGTTTGGTCTTTCATGCTAACTTTCATCTACTATTTCATCCCCATATAGGTTGTAACGTCAAAAATGTTAGAATAAATATTGATTTACTTCTTATTAAGTGCCTAAGTACAACGTTTCATTGATATAGTTTTGATAATGACGAACTTCCATACAAACTTTTAACCCTTATTTCAACCTCTTCAATTTCTTTTTTCGCGATAAAAGGTAGTCTATGTCTTTCCCCGGGATTTAAATTAACTCTGTACCATATTTCATCTAAACCGGTTCAGCGGTTGAAGCGTGAAGAGACAGACAGACATACACACCTTCGCATTTATAACATTAGTATGGATAATATTTGTATTAATTCTGTTTTCTTACCCAGAAATTCATGTGACATATTTATCAGTAAATAGAAAACGGTTCGCTAAATGCTGCCACACTAAATGGCTTAAAAGTTCTGGCAAATAGTCCTAAGATGGTGTTGACATAAGTATCCTAATTCCTAAAAATAAATAATTCTTGAAAAGACAAAGCAAATCTAAAACGATTTTTAATATAATCCGTCATAGACAGAAACACCGAAGCATTCAGCCTTAAACATCAAGAATTAAATGCCCATTTTTCTGCTATTATCACGAATGTAGTGTCTCTACAATGACGCGGTAAGAGCAATTATAATTATCTCACTTCACTCTACGCTTTCTATTGTAACAACTTGCATTCTCATAGCTCTTATTGCTTTGCAATAAGGTTTCATTTGTATACGCCATGTTTTACTTGTATGGCGTAAAACATAAGCAACAGAAACTTGTAATGGCGCGAAAAATAACAGTTTATCTATTCGGCATCTTACTTCTCTTTTGTGCAATGTAATATATATAAATATAGGTAGTAAGAGCAAAATTCACTTAAACTTTAGTTGGAAAAAAGATTTGTCTTCCTATTAAAGTATTTAAACACTTAAGTGTGTTTTATAAGTAGTGGATATTATTTCGTTCAAAGGGTCTATCTACCCTATATTCCCGAAAAATCTCCAAAGCGTTCCCGGCCTTGAAGTAGAGCTGTTTTTGCGTATCGCTTATTGGTCCTGAATGTTAATCTTTAATGCATTAACAGTTAACAGCATGAAATGAAGTCACGCTCTTGAGCGATAAGAAAACGCTTAAGATAGAGAATTATCGCAACATTATAAGCAGCCAGTATTCTTATTACAATGCTTATGAATTTTTGATTTCTTTCCAATAATTATTATTAGTCAGCTTGCCACATTACTTAATAGGTAAACTTTTGTACTAATGAAACTAACTATATGTTTGAAAATACGCACCTTAATACAGCACATTTAAAACATTTAAATATATTTCCACGTTTGAGCACTATAGTAATACATATGTATACATACATACCTTTCCTTTCTAACTATTTTCTTGGAGTAGCCAGTAATCTTGATAAATGGAAATTCACATAGCTTCTGTCTTGTACCACACAAATATTATAACGCTAGCTCTTTTATCAAGCCGCGCTTTTAATTCGAGCCAGATTCGAATTACCACTGTTTGCATGTGTCCCTCGACATTTCCCACGTGATTTTACCGAGTCGAGGCAGGAAAAATTTCAGAACAACACACTCGCGTCACAGCGATACACGAGTATCTACAATACAATACTATAAGAAAACCAGTTCTATTTCAGCATAATAAGTGTAATTTTCCAATGTTTACACAGAAGCGGTAAGGGTGACGCGGAAAAATAGGGTTACGGAATTATGACGTCTGAATGTTCAACAAATTCGTCTGAACGTTTTCGTTTACGTTCCGTTGGGTTACACATTTTTAAAAATAAAATTCGTGCGATCGGTATATAACTCTTACACTGGAAACACCATATTATTGCACGCCAACTAGCTTTTCCTTACTCGTGTCATTTTAAAGCTAAAATTATTTTCGTGATTTATTTCGCGGCGGTGTATAATGTTATGCGGTATAGCTCCACTCGTACATTTTTGTTTATAATAAATTTAATTTAATTGAGATAAGAGGGAAAATAATTGCCTAACGGTAGAATAGTACCGTGTTGGAATTTTGTAAAAAGTTAGGTTGGTGTGGACTTCAAGGCAACTTTTATTAACTGATTCATATATTGCATGGTGTTGGGTCGAATGTACTTGCAATCGTTATACCTTTTCATCGCCTTTTTATTGCTGAACGACCTGCTATTAGACCTGTAGATCTAATGTGGAGTTCCTTGTATTCTGCTGAAGATGGTAAGTATATTTGGATGTAACATTAAAGATAGTACGATTCGAGGGTATGACAACTATTTATGGATGTACATATAGGCGATGTACATATGTACGGTTGCTACAAAGTAAAATTTACGCACACCTGAAATGACTACCGACAGAGATGGGCGCTGTAGTGTGAACAAAACCCATACCATCCAACATTCATGTAATTATTTACATGTAATTGTGTCATATATATTATACTCTAACCCTTACAATTAATTTCTCCCCTATTCGTTCAAGGTTGTCTGGAAGAAACCGCTTTTAAGTGATTTTACCGCTCATAACACTTTCAGTGTTTGTTTTATTTCTTTTGTGGTTTTGTTATGTTTATTATCTGAGCTGAAAATAAAACTCACACAGATCTATCGCTCTATCTCACTTTAGCATTGTATCGCTGAATAACCAAAGTGAGACATTAGTCAAACGCATTGGGACTTCATTATTTATGGGGATTTATTTGCTGGTTTTCAGTTTAATTTATCTAATGTATGTATACTTTTTACTAAATGGTAGGCCAGTATTTGACCCCTGTCCTGCTTGGTGCTAATTGCAGATGCCACCTAAGATACACCAGACCACGCACGCCTAGAAAAAGCCTATTCACTGTCTAAGGTTTTAAGAACATAATATGCCGAGACGTTATTCTGTATTCAGAGTTCTACAAATTGTTCAGTTTCGTAAGTCCATTGAAATTGTCACATGTTTGTGTATTTAGGGCCAATATTGTCAGTCAAGCCAGCTTGAAAAATACTCCTAACGTAGTTTCTTAAATATACTCTCGACGTCATATGTTATTTATGCAACTTATGTACATACATGGAATTTACGTATACATGTTTATTCGCGATATTTATCGTCACAATGTTTCCGTATAAACAACTTTGTGAAATTTGATCACACGTAAATAAAGGCTTTTTATAGAGTTTTTTTCCAGCCGTGAAAGCTTACTGGTTTAGCCTTCAGGCTCCCGCTGCGGGGGGCGATATTTTAAAATTAATTATCACACGCTATACGATGAAGAAAAAGTTCGTAAAACGACACGACAGAAAGTTCTGGATAAAGATATCGAAGTTTTTTAAATTCTGCTAATCCTTCTTAATTTCAATATGGGAGGGTTTAGGCTTATTAGTTAGGCTCATTCTGAGAGGAGACCTGTATCACACAGTAGAGTAATAAAAGGTTTTATCATAAGAAATAAAAACGTAACATTACGACTGTTAGCCCCGAAAGGGTGGACAGAGAAGTGTAGTACATTTCCACGCGTCATCAGCTAAGTTTACATCTTACCATGGAATAGGTATTGAGTCTATAGCCATACACTGGGCTCAAATCCAGACGGTCTCTGTCGGTAGTCATTTCAAATATTAGGTGTGCGTAAATTTTACTGTAAGAAAATCGAATATAGAAAGAACAATAGTACCCGACCCGGGAACCGGACCAAGGACCGCTTGATCAGCAGACGCGCTTGTATCCACTCAATCAACGATACAGACAATATTTATAATATGATTTAGATAACCACGTTCTTGATTCCACTTAGAAAGAATTAAATTTTATTTACGCTAAGATATAAATCTTATGGGCTGCAGTGGTCAACTAAGTCTAGATGCACGCAACCTTTGTCTGCTATATATGTATAGGTATTTTGAGAAAAGTTTAAAAATATATTTCCTTTTAATATGTACACTGTTCTTTTCTGTTCTGTTCTTTTATATTTTTAATAGTACGTAGCAGCAAACCAGCATAAAACGTTCATTCCGTTGAGGTCCCATTTCTTTAAATAATAAAAGCATACTATGGGACTATTATCTTGATTTTAAATTTGAACCGAAATACTTTGACAAATTTGCCTTGTCACTTAGCTTCGTGAAACATAATTTTCCTTTTACGACTTTAAAGTGAAAACAGTAATAAAACGCTACATTCTGCTCTAGTAACTGTAGATTTTTATTAATAATAGTCAGCGTTGCGATTTGAATATTTAGATAGATGTAATATTAAAATACTGAATAACAATGATATTAATAGAAAACTCAATGGAGGCGCTATTGAACTGATAGTTACGGCCTTCGGAATCTGGAAAGGCGGTTGTTTCCGTAACACGATGTCATTTTGAAGACGTGTTTTCGTTTTGGCTACCTATAGACATAAATACCTACTGATATAAATGTTCGTCATTTTAAGGGTACTTTAAGTACTCGGTCTTGGTTGATAGTATTAAAGGTAAGTGTTTCAAGTTTGACGCAAACTTAAAAATATGTGTATTTGCATGAGATGTGATTGACGCTAATGTCTAATATCGTCAACGTTAGTGGTAAAATATGTGATTCGATGAAAGGGGGGCATTTGTTCCCAGGCGTGCGACATGCATAACTAACGCATACAACTGACTGTAAAATGTATCCAGTTTAAATATTTCACAGTATACTTAAAACAGTACTATAATTTAATATAAAAATAAATTCATACATACGTGTGTAGCAAGCTTAAAGTTTTTGATATACATTAATTAAATAATTATTGCCTTCTCAGTATATAGGCTGATTCATAAGTAAGCACTTATCCCTGTATTTTATAACTAGAACCACAGTCATTCTTACTCTACATCAACACAACATCTCTTAATCAATTTAAGACATCATACGTTTTTATCACTATTGTAATGAGATTAAATAACATGTAATCTTAACTTTATCTCAGTGGGTAGTTTCCACAATATTAAAAGACCACATTTAAAAAGACCAGATAAAAATAGGATTAAGAATATCATATACAAATAGAATAACACATCTTTAACTTAAAGAGCGTAGCCTGATTTTAAACGCGCTGAAATACCGTTAGTGTTTGTGTCGTTGTTTATTTATAAGTATACAAAATTTATATTAAAACTAAGTATTATGCACAAAATATAAAAAAACAAATCTTCAAAGACTTCACGAGAACGATATTACTATTACTTAGTTATTTTTAACGGTTTCTATACCATAACTCCATGTGACATTGAGCGACACCCATGAGATTACGTTAAAATATTGGCGCAATTTTACGCTTGTAATATGTTTGTCTTTCCAAAACTTCACGTCGGTAGTTTTGAAATTTCTATTTTTATTCCAATACCTACCAATTAAAGAGCCGATTATAAAAACGAATCGTGTGCACGTTCGGGCTACTCTCTCGATCAGTTCGCGTGTCTCCCTAACAACTGTGTAATGATATGCTGATGAGAGCTCCTCGCTTTTACACCCAATTTTCGCACCTTCACTCATCTCGCCCTGTAATTTGACGTAATTAGCATTCTATATGATACCCGATATTATTCGAGGAGAGTGCTCGAACCAATTGAAACGTTCATACGTCATTGTCTTTCGTATCGGAAAATCGGTAGGTGCGAACGAGAGGGCGTATCAGAAAATGTCATGGTTTGCGCTTGTTGTACTGCCTTGCGGGTAGTTTCATCTGTTGCAGTGCACTTTCAGCTTTAATACGAGAGACAAATAAGTGTTTTGATTTTGTTGGATTTTAAAATAAATTCAGTGTGAAATTGCATTGATTTGGCTCGCGGCAGCCGTCGGTCGGCAGCTTGTCAAATGCCCAGGATATCGTGTTAATTTGAGTAAATGAGAAACAGAAGAGGTGTTAAAATGGGGTATTTGAGGGAGTTAGCTCCAGGGCGCGGTGGGGTGAGTGGAATTAATAAGAGAATGACGTCATCGCGCAGCTGCCTTGGAGTTGTTTCTGCGTAAATACGCCGTCGCAATCATCATTGCGAGCAAACACTGGTATTACTAACATTATGGGATGCTTATACGATTTAATGAGGCTCCAAATTGGTGTTTAGGTGAAGCACATCCTGTTGCTTTCTCGATTTATTGGTGAAATTAATATAATGATTTAAAATATATGACATCGATGAAAACCTTCGACCAGTTACGAGTACGACTGGAAAACACCAACGTTACATTACAATTTTATGTCGCAAAATACACTTTCGTTGTTTTTGGTCGTTATCATGCTTTAATGTATTATAGATTTTATGTTTGCGACTTTGAGTTGTGTCAACAAATTTATTTTTATTGTATTAATGTTCCAGCACCACTATCAAATTTACCATCGAGTGTTGTGGGCAGTTCTGTGTCTATAAGATAATAGAGGTACTTCAAAAACGCTGTAGAATACGTAATTTGTACGACGTTAATAGCACATACAGAATTTGAAGGAAATACAATATTGCGTTCGGATACTTATCATAAACAACTCATTTGTTATTACACTAAGCGACCTGGAGTTCTTCTCGTTGTTATTTTTCACAATTATCGAGTTACCTGCAAACGAGCATAAAAGTACAAATGGCCAAACAAACATTCAAGAATACACAAATATGAAACCGTCGAGAAAAACGGAAAATATTAAAACTATGCAATTAACAAGCGCACTAATTAATGAATAATATGTAAACTTTTTGATTATAATGAAGCCGTCACAAGTTGATTGGCTCACATACATTACCCGCCGGGTAGCGCGTCGGATTATCTCGTACAGTTTACGTTTCAATGAAATAAATGGCAATAAAAACAAACAACAAATAAAAAGAAAAATATCTTGCATAAATAATTTTATACATTAGCATTATTTACTCAGTTATTGATAGCTAACGACGTTTTTATTTGCTCTATAATGTATGGGTAGGGGCTGAACGGTGGCGTTTGGACGGTTAAAAAAACAACAGCTAGACTGATAAGTAAATAATATATTTCCCATTCAATTTAAGTGACACACGTATATTTAGAAATGTACGGGAGACTTTGATGCAAGTATCTATAAATAAGACTTAATAAACAAAATCTGTCTTTGTAAGAGCATTTACTGAAACCGTTTAAAAAGAAAAGCATGAAATGTTGCCAATTTCTTATTTTATTTAGCTCTTATTACAGCTATTAATAAAAAATACTACACAAAGTAACATACTGATGTTAATATCTCTAAACTGCTGTTCGAGGTCATTTGCAAATCACCTCGATAGCCAGCAGCCACGTGCAACTGCCGCTGTTGTGCTCTTCTGTTAAAAGATAAGAACGACAAAAATGATAAACTTATAAATACACAATTAATAGCATTTAATAAAAAGATATAATGACAGTTTAGTGAGTATAAGTGCGTTGATAAGAAAAAGGGCGCATGCATACCGAGAACATTTAATTAAGAGATTGCGCAGTGAATTAGTGCTTCAAGTAAGAAAAGCTCTCGGGAATATTTGAATGGAATGGAATGGAAGACAATTTGCTGCAGTCTTAAGCAAAGAGTTTTATTTTTGATCTATTAATTACTAACATTTGCTTGCTAAAATTTCTTCAACTTCAACAACTAGGTACATAGTTCAAACGTAGTAGAAGAGAAAACCGAAATATTAAACTTTTCCTCGTACTTGATGCCGCTCGTGGGTTGTTGCTTCACACAACCTACACTTGTTGAAAACAATTAAAGCACAAAAATCCTCATACTCTTTTACGAAACTATTTATTTAATTAAAATTTTAAAATGTTAGCTCAAAATTTACTGTACATAAAATTCAATTAATATTATATACATATACATAAAATATAAAAATTAAGCAGTTCTGGGTCCGCTGTTCAATCGTATAAAACCTTATAATAACGTGATTTAACTACAAAAAGTTGAAGTCAAATGTCCGACGAATCATTCGCAGTACATTAATTTTAAATAATTATACTACAGTTGTATTGTTGTATATCTAATTAGCATTATAGTATGACGTGGTGCGTAATTTTTTTTATTATAACATCGCAATAAATTTGCATTATAATGTTGCAAATAACCGTGAAGTCAATAAAATTCACGACTCTACAATGTAGAGTTTTTAGTGGTTATAGAGACGCGCAGGGATCATTATCGGCTAGTCTGGTCTAACTAACCTGAACAGTTTATTTACTCTGTTATCGCATATTAATAAATTTAAGTCATAAATTACAGGTACTTGGGGATTCTTGATATTTTTACAACTGACGTTATTTAATAGTCACCAGTTGATTACTTTCTCCATGCAGTGTCAAATATGCGTGCTGGAACCTGGATTTTAGTAGGCGCTACAGTTTATTGACATTTGGTTCCAGTCACAAATAAACGGAAATTTTAACTGTGTTCAGTCACAGCTGTCACACTTCTTAGTGTTGCTTCGTTATTCTTCTTAAAACCTTTTTTATTTTCCCGGAAAATTACTTTAAGAAGTAATGCTGAAACAGTTACATGTTCAGGTAACGTTATATCGCCTCACTAAATCAATAGTAAACCAAACCGGCACACACCAAACCCACTAAAACAATACTTGTGCGAACCTTAGTGTTCCCGATTATACTCTACGCCGCGGATACGTGGACCCTACGAGAGACCGAGAAGAAGATAGATGCCCTGGAGATGCGGTGCTGGCGAAAAATGCTTGGAGTATCGTGACATCGTGTGTGTGTATGTGCTTGTGTGTATGTATAATGAGTAACAACCAAGCTTTCACGTCACGTGATGGGAAACGGCACGTCTAAGATGGCAACGATAAAAGTGTGACCAATGTGTTTCCAGCTTTGATAGCTCACGCAAATATTATCCTACTTCCCTTATCTATTATTTATTCGCTCGTTTTGAAACAAGTAGATTAGATTGAGCTCCTCAATATTTTTATTGTGGTTAAAATATTTATACCTACATGTACATTTATAAAGAAGACGTACCAGCGCGGATCATAAACCGATCATTATCGTGGCTATTAACACTGCGTTCATTAATATTGCATACATATGTATCTAAGCTTTACTCATTTTATATACAATGTTGCGCGTTCTATCATACGCTGTTTCTTTTATGATGTATAATTTTTTCTTGGAATTATTATTTAAATGTTAGAATTATTAATTAATAGTTCGACTGTTGGATATGGGTCTCTTGTAATAGTGAGAAGGATTAAACCACAGAGTTCCTCCGCGGCAAACTGCAACATTATGGAGTTTCAAAGGCATACAGGTTACTAATTATTTCTAAGTTAAGGTATGTAGATAAAATCCTCGCACGAAAGTAATTTTGCGAAGAAAGAGGTGCGCGCAAGGATATAAACCTGGGACCCCCGGAGTGAGAGGTACTACTTTAAGCCATTAAACTGCTTGCTACCACTGCTACTTAAAAGATTCACAGTTAATAGTATTAAATTATAATAAAATAAAGGTGTGTATGTAACTTAAACATACATTTGAATGCATACAAAACGCGCAATGAACATCAAAATCACATTGTTGCAAATTATCATTTCTGATGCCTTCCCCGCACTCCATAAGTGCAGGTGCTGTTGAGAGATTGACCAAATCACTACCGAAATATACACACGTGTGGGTAGTTTATGAATTACATACAAATATATTTATTATTGTCATACTGCAATCTGTCTATGTTTCACAAATCGTATGAAATGCAGTGTGTTCCCCAATTTACCATATCTACGTTTTACTGTTAAATCCTTTCGTGAAATATTTTTTTACATGTGTACATGACTAAATTATGCTTTAGTGGAGACTGACGTCGAGCTCGCTGCGATCGGTCCAAGCTTAATCTAGGCATCGTTTTAGTCCTAAACTAGTTGGGCTGTTCCATAACAACATGTATTAGCTAAGCCGATATATACTTCTGTCTCATGTTGTTTGCTATTTAAGCAGCTTGACCGTTACTAACAAATGCGTGGTATTTAAATAGCAGACTGAAAGCTTGTGGTACGTGGTACGTGGTGTATTAGTGAGTAACTGCCTGGTAAACAATAAGTGACAAAATTTATGAATGGAGAAAGACTTCTTTTCATCAACGCTGTCTTTTCTAAATATATCGTATGTAAAAACTCTTAATAATTTTAAAACTACCGTTTATGGTATATTTTTGATCCGAGCTAGCTGGTCACACATATCGCAGAGAACGCAGCCAGGTATTACAGTTCCCTTAAAATCTCGACTGTTTGTACAATGGCTCTGTATCAAAAAACATTCAAAGCATGCGCGGTAAATGTAAATTTTGTGCGAATTCATTAAAATTTTAAGCTTTACCGAAGTTGTAGTATCAGAATATTTCATGCAGCACGAATATGCAAATAGCTTTTTTTTCGATGTCAACTTAAATAATGAGAGCTTTTTGCCAGCTTTCGAGGCCCGCTTAATTAGGACTTTATAATCTGTGTGTACAAGCGTAATGTCCTTTAGATTAGCTGTTGGTATTCACGTGTCTTTTATACGATCAGTATTGCTGATAATATCAGATTGTTTTAATGGCACAGCGGTTACTGGTAATTATTGCTTGAATCTATATACATTTTCATCAAAATTGTTGGTACAAAGTCGAATATTTGAATAATTTTAAAGTTACAAATGGCCCATACTGTACCGATATAATTATTTTCATAATTTTTATAATATGATAATACATAATTATTATTTAATTATCATCATCATCATGAGCCTATCCCCTGAGCCTAGGCCCTGAGCCTGGACCTCCCCTGAGTGGATTTGGGCCATAATCGTTACGTTGACCATGCAGGTTGGGGATCGCTGAGGATGGTGTTTCGTACTACCTATGCTGTTGTTCTTCGGAAGCCACGATATTAAGTTGTGCCTAGGTATCTGTGCTACGGTAATCAGCCAGCGCCGCGCTTAATCGCCTTCTATGACCCCCTGGGATAGCGACATAGAGTCGGGGGATGTATTCTTTCCCCGCTCCCACTCGAATAGATTAAGTTTTCTAAGGCGAGGTTAATTTTTTGTTACCATCCACTGCAATGTTAACTCCTCATTCCAAATTATGCTCTACACCGTAGTATTGTACATCGTAATCGAAAGCCTGCAAGCGACCAACAATATCAGATTACTCAACGTTTGCATACAACTTTTTACAACATAACACGCTAAATGATTTCCCGCATACTGGAAACATTCCTCCGGACCCAGTCCAACGACAACGACATTAAACAGGACACTGTGAGAATCTTTTCAATCTATCTAACTCACTTACCCACACCTAACGTTATTAGTTTTTTCCCGCCACGAGATCTAAATTACTATAAATGAATAAATTTCCAACATGAGCACTCTTGGCGCTCCACCGCCACCCTGTCTGATGAACTGAGGTAAAAAGTGGTATTCAACCAGTTGATAAATATGCTAGCAATGAGTCAGTTTTAAAATTAAGATTCCCTTTGTATCAAAATTTTATGATTATTGTAATTCATATATATCAATGAATATAATATGTGCACGGTCATCTCATTTAGGACTATTGGTTATTGCTTTGCAATTTCAGAAATAAATTATATAAATCCCTTACAATGATTAGGTATACGATTTAGAATAAATGTTAATTGTATATCGTCACGCCATTACTCTTATGGGGTAGATAGGTTTGTTGAATACTTAGTCTTTACAAACCTCAGGTGCTTCTTTTGTATTCACCCCTCTCTTTATACATACACGCATGCCAGTTTCGGACACATCTGCCTCCCCGTCAGCTAATATCTGACCTATTTGATCAAAATAGATAAGTCTTGCCTTCACGTACGCAGCTTAAAAGTAAGCAGTGTAACCAAATTTGAAACTACGCGTCTATGAAGTGTTTGAAAAATGGCAACACTGTTGATATTTATGGCAACGATGTCGCAAGAGCAGAAACAACGCGCGCGGCAATTTGGCCGGAGCCCAGCTATCTCGATTTAATTAATAACTGATGGCGTGTGATTGCAGGCTCCACAAAGCTCGGTTTCGACACATTAACGAATAAATATATCTTCATTATCCGTATAGCTCCACCGCGAACCTATCTACCCATAGGGGGTTGCCGTTACACAACATTGTAACACGACTGAACCCACTCGACGTACGGACGTACCTACTAAGTTAAACGAAATTGAATGTGGGTTTATAATTTTGTATGTAATCTTGTATGAAAACTTGGAAATACAACAACTATTATACTAAAAGCATATGCTTATAGTAATTGTATTTCCACGTTTTTGTAGAGCCTTTTTTAACTAAGATTTATGTGTATTTGTACACGCTTTGTTTGCTTTAGAAGTGAGTTTGAAAGTGAGAAAGTAAGTTTTTGTGTTACGACATACCTATTGTTGTATACACCGATGGATTGACATACGAAGAAAATAAAATTAGTAAACAAAATACACACTGTTTCAAATCACATGCTCGGTACCAATATATTGGCGAGTGTAAATATACTACCATAGCGTCCTGATGCTTCCTATCTTCAACTGAAATGTGCGCGTACGGACGACGTAGCGAAAGATCATTCTGGAGACTGTTATGTTTCATTGAAAGCTGAAATAAAACAAATAAATAAGATATCGGAAAATGGTCGGATACGGTGCGGTGTGAGGCGGCGCCGCGCGGCGCCGTGTCGTTGATAGAGATAGCGACACCGACGCGAACGAATTTGCATTTATAAGCCACACAGAGAGCGACCACCCCACCATTGCAGTGCCTCTGCACCGGGCACTGCCGAGAGCGAGAAGCATTTCATTTGAAGCTACTATTGGCATTGTTGTTATTGTTATTCTTCATAGTAATACGGAAAATGTTAAACCACTCCACCAACAAGGTAGTTTTATATTATTGTTAATGAAATAAACTTCATACTTGCGTGCTGAAACTAATAAATGATATGAAAAAGCTTTGAAGGGATATCAATTCTATTTTTCCTAATATTATTTAATAACCGTGATGTACCGTAAGATTCAATATCGTTAAAAGTCATTGCACAAAACACCAATAGTGTTCTGAAAGAAAATTCACTCATTAACATTGAAAGGTATTCATTAATGCTATTAATACGTTGACATTGAATAACATTGAACACTTATATTCTATGCAACAAACATTCGCAATAAGCAATACGTTTGGCACTCTACCATTTCTATTAAATAATAGAAATAAATAGCACTCGTTACGCTGCTGTGTGAGGCAGTGCCTTTGGGCCTTGTCGCGCAGATAGAGATAGTGACACCGACGCGAGCGGATTTGCATTTATGTGCCACACAAGGCGCGACCACCACTGAACCAATGGGAATATGTGAGCTTATGAGGAAAGTGTATTTACATACAGTTTTTACTATAAAAAATATGACTATACGGTGTTATAAAGTTTAGGTACTCTACAATTATCTCATCGTGCATTTCATAGCAGAAATTTAAAGCGTCTGACATTTTTGCAAAAACCATCACATTACCTCTAAATACCTTTTTAACATGGTTGAGGTTCAATTAATAAATATTTAAATACTTCGCTCCATCTTCACAGCAGCAGTTAATGAACCTAAGATAATGAAAATCTTGTCGTACCTATAACATTTATATAGTTTACAAACGTAAAGCGAAATCAATAGAATTAAGATAAAAATCTTGTCTTTGCGGACAAACTGAAAACATACGCATTGCAAAAGTATGAATCATGTGAATATGAATGACAGTTTATGCAGAATTCTGGACACAAACCATTAAATGATGAATTTACTGTCGATTCGCTGAAATAGCCCGTAAGTGGTTCCGCCTACGAGTTATTGAACAGTCTTTATATAACAATGTTGGTTTGTATATTATTATTATTTCGCTGTTATATATGTATTAACGCATGTATGTATATGTATCACATTCCGTTTATTGCAGTGATACTGTACATGTACAATGGTGTTTATTAGACTAACGAAATCTCTTATTTTACTATAACAATGGTGCGCAATTGAATAATATTAATAACATTAATTTCATTTAATAATACGAAAATAATAAATGAATAATCGATGACAAGATTTTTATTTATGTCTTTATTTTTTAATTTTATCGCTATGAAATTCCAAATTGATTTTTATTGGTAAATTGTATTTCAATATCTAAGTACTTCTTTTCGTACTAACATTATTTGTGGGACATATTTTCGCTCAGCTTATATATGCGTGTAAATGTATGTGTGTGTACCGATGTACGTTTATGATGAATACGTTGGTGCTTGTATGTATTTGGATGTCCTCAAGTTATCACCTGCTTACTACACGATCTCTCCATCCTTCACGGTGTACCGGAAGAGGGTGCCATCGGGCATTAAGTAAGTTGTTTTGTCTCTCAGTCTTAAGTGCATCGTGTTATAAAAATAAACACGTACAAGTAAGCATTGCCATTTATGAAGTCGCGTAAACCTTTGTAAATAAATAAATCTGTATCTGTCCATTTCTTACGTATTACCCACTTGAAGATTGAAAAACCTCCAAAGTTTCTATTTCATTCAATATAAACAACGAATGTCGCATGTTTATTGTGTTTCCAAAACACATAGTGCTTTTAATACATTGAATCATATATTTGTTAAGAATATTGGACATCTGAATACCATAGGGTGTTTATTAATAAAAATTATGTATTCCAATTATGAAGACGACCTTTCGATCAGTTTAATCATATAATATATTCATTGATTAAATAAATACGTATATTATAAATAACAAAACCCAACTACAATGTTTAGAATTCCGTCATATAAATTTGGTAAAGGTCACACTTCGGAGGTGTCGATCTGATAAGAAACCAATGTCGCCGGGAAACCTGCAGATGGAAACGAGTAATAGATTGAAGATTTTCAGATAAGTGTGGATAGCAAATTTATACCTACATAGTTATGTTATAATATATTAACAGTATCAATAAATTTCCACTATATATTGACCATAAAACTTGTTTAATAACAACGAATGCGGAGGACCCGTATATGAGCGGTAGTCATAAATTGCAAATACACTTTTTATTTGTCGGCGGGCACGCTGAGTTTGCACGGCTGGGTTCGGTTGGGCTCGGCTGATCTCAGGTAGTCGTCTCGGTCGGAAGCAATGCGTTGCCATGATAGGTTCCTGGGATCCCCTTTCTACCTGTACAGACTCAGAGGAACACAGCACCGATGATTATGATGAAAAATACTAATTTTCCTTGCTTTTTCTTTTTGTCAGTCATACTGCTGTTATGCAGCTCTCCGGAGGCCTCCTCTCCTTTCACTACTCTAAGCAAAGCGCAGTTCGAGTCTCGATGTAAAGCTGTCGGTCCCAGATATTACTATAAATATTTATTAAAAAAATTCTCAATCGGTTTAAAAACTTCGAATCGCCTTGAAACATCTCCAACTAAATCATTCCTGAGAAATAACGGACAAGTTTTACTGAATCTTATATTTTATAAAATGGTTTATTACTGTGTTAAAAAATTTCCTATGGATAATTGTTGTCACATATAGAACGACGAAGGTCCCCGTTAATCTGTTGTTTCGGTAATGGTTAAAGTTCAAAGGGTTATTTTGAACGATGTTATATTTTAGTTGAAAATACTTTACCACTTATTGTTTTTGTTGAAAACACTTTACCACTTATGGTTTTGTATGTTTCAAATAAGACCTATGCGTTAAGACCGTAAAATTATATCTTCCACTTTCAGTTTTGCTTGGAAAAACTCTTCTACACACGGCTTTATATAATAAATTGCCCAAAACATCGTTAGATATTAAATGAAATAAAAAACTATGCATATGTCGAAATTTCCTACAGCTCAGATTTTATAACAAAACTTGGAATAAGTATAATGATATGTAAATATGTATTATTCATTGAATTATTGAATGCTCCAAATGCCCATATTGGAATCTTGGGATGCTTTAGGTTAAATTCCAATACACTCACGTACAAAATACAGAGCACAAATCGCTTATAATCTATCGGAAAATAATATTATTGTCCGATCAACGCCTCCATTGATTGACGTAGGTAAAATAACACTCTAATCCCGTCACACCACATGTAGCAAATAAAACACACATTTCTATTGTTTAAATGCTTTTATTCAGTTCTATCATCAACATTGAATAAAAACTTACTAACTACTACTACAACTTTTCAAACTTAGGTTTTGAGATCATAAATATTTTGAATAAAGAATAATAATCAACAAAAGGTGTTTTTGATTTCTTATTAAATACAAAAGGAAGGTAATATCAGAGGTTTTGGTTGAAGAAAAGAATAAGAACAAAAGAAGCAATCCAAGTTTCGTTCCTCATACAATTGCTATACATATGTATGTACGTACATTACGTAGTAATTGTATTGTGATCGTCCAAAACAAAATGGCAGCGGGAAGCTATATTTACATATAATAAAAATACATATTATATATACATATAATAAAACTGTAACTGATCGCTGTCTGTACATAGCAAATATATCTAATAATTCATAATGGAGTGCCTTTATATACGCAAGAGAACCGAAAACAATGTTTTTTTCATTTCGTCTGTTTGTCTTTATATCTGTATGTTTGTTCACGCTAATCTCAAAAACGGCTTATCCGATTTGAATGCAGTTTTCACGATTATTTTGTGATGGGCTTCAATTAACATTTTGTGATTGGTTTGGTTTTTTCTTTTCAACCGGTTAACAAAAAAAGAAGTTATGTCAATTATTTTTTTCAAAATCTACGCGTACGAAGTCACGGGCACAGCCAGTAGGTACCTCATAATATTTTCTCAAATATTGCTATATCCTGCCTGTATGCTAGGTTAGTGCATGGATGATCACCCATACAAGCACCAGGCGTTATTTCTGAATATCCCAACAATCACGGCTAAAGGACGAACCCTTATTGATCTATATATACATAATATATTCGTAATAAACAAAAAAGACACTTCACACATATTTAGTTCTCAAGTTCAGCTGCAATAAGTTGCTACAAAATAAGTACAAAGGCGAGAAATGAAAGGGAACGGAGGCGTCTAGCACAAAATTTAGCATAAAATAAAGTCACCAGATCGAGATATGGGGGGACGCACACCGCGAGAAAAGACAAGTAGCTTAATTGAGTGCTGACTATGGGGGGTCCGGAGGTGTTGCCTTATGCTAATCAATTCACTAGTTTGTTTTTTTTCGTCCCAATCGCCGCTGGAATCGGCCATTATTTTTTATTCGGGTTCCGTAACTGGCGAGACTTAGCCGGAATTTTCTCCGACAGGAATTTTTCGGAATAAGTAGGTTTTTTGCAAAGTAATTAAAGTGGAATAAATGAATGACACGCTACTGATATTCCGTGATGACAATATTAAGAGCTTATTAAAATCTTTGACGGGAGGTAATTGATGTGAATATCTGGTTTCTTTACCGATCGTTTCATGCGGCGTAGCGACTTTAGCCATTGAATTGTTTTAGCTACAGTGCTCTCGATATTACAATAAGCGTATATATATTTTTTGTTCATTAATACTAATAACTTTATAACTTGCAGGCATAGTTTAACAGTACTTACATCTGTATTCGAATTAAGCGTTCTGATTCGCGTATGAATTAAGATTCGAATTGACATAAAATACTCGGATGAATAAATTTTAAGTAAAGAAATGCATAGCGGACAAAAATTTATTAATAATCTTTATTTAATCTTATATGTACGTATATACATATACAAGTATTTGTAAATTATATTATATGGAAAGCAAAGTAGGCAAAGTACATATCTTGTATTTTCCATAATATTAATAAAATATCCGGCACGGAACCATGTAAAAGTCTAAACTCGACAGAGTTTATTTTTTAACCGAGCGTATAATTGAACTCTGTCGTCGCCGGGTTAAGATATCTTAGTGTGGTATTTATATATCTGTGTCATTTTATACCGAGACCTCATGAATGCAGTGTGTCATGAGACAAGAAGGCAAAATTTTCGTTTTAAATTGATACCTACCTGATTGCCAATACACTATAAGAGTATATTGCGAATGTAAGAACGTCCATATAGCTTTCAATAATGTACACAATATTTTTAGGTATATAAGGCGTCAAGCGAGTTTTGCTTTTATTTGAAGTTTATAATGTTATGTTTTTCATTGTTTTTGTAGTTATAAGTTCAAAAACGTGTAGGTATGCAATATACAATATGTTATTATTTTATTACAGGCTTATATGATGATGATAATGATAAGCTGACATTTAAAACTTTATATATTATATCAGTATGTAACCATAATATTACAGATAAAATTATATGTATTTACAAATTATTACTTTTACAGACTTTATGTACCAAAGCGGTTCGGTAGTTAAAAATATGGAGGAAAAATTATCGCTGCCTGTTTTTAATAAGCGGTATTCATTGTGAACGAACAACTTGCGATTAAAGGCTATCTCAAATAATCAATAACAGTAATCTATTGAGCCGTGAAATCTAATTTGACATGATATTCGTACGTCAGGTGACATTTGGGGCGTTCATTAACTACCTACATTAATATAACACTTTCTCCTTGTCTTAACACCTTCTTGTTTTCTCCTTGTTTTAACATAACATTATATTATTATTATACTGTCACACCAGGTCTCTTACCGCATAGGCAGAGAGCAACAGCCGCCAATCTTATATTTATCCTTATACATAGGTCTGATGTGATTCATTTCCGGCAACCGTTTTTAAAATATAATTACAACTGAGAATTTTTTTGCGCTCTAAAGACTCGTTATAATGTATAATTATTATTTATATCTGGAACAACAATCAGAAGTTATAACTTCCCTTACTTAGTAAGGATCGGATATGAAATTTACGGTTACTGGTCTTTTAGTCGACAAAGTCTTACCTGATGTTATCGATTTGGCTTCATGATTTGCAATTAAGTTAACGATTACTTGAGATATTACAATAATAACGTAACCATCCCGGGACCTCTCCGAAGAGGTAGTCAGAAGAATGTAGTATACTCCCACGTTTCACCAGGTACGTTATACCTTCCATAATAGAACAAGTGGTGAGCCTATTGTCGTACGCCGGGCACAAGTCGAGCACTAATTTCATTAAAATATCGAATTATAACAACATTAAAAGCAGAGCGGCCAACAAGCTCGGCGTCCGTTGGGTTCGTGAACAATGTGCGTGTTATTAATAATTAATTTGTGCATATTTGACATCGGGCTAAGCATTTCTCCGCGTGGACACTGGGGATACTGGGTGTGGACTGGAGGGGACACTGCAACCAAACCGCGTGCTGTACAATTTCACGTTTATTGTGACGATGCTAGTGTTGTGTACGAAATAACAACTTATTCTTATACTTACATCTAAGATTCTTATCTCTTCGAACTCTGAGTCGGTCCGCGTTGAACAGTGGAACGATAGAAGAGCTGACGATGCCGATGACCTAATTGAATGATCAAATTATCTACTGACGTAATTCTTGTGTGGTGTTGGGCATAGTCCTTCTAGTTTCGGATCGATGCGAGGTCCTTCTTCAAAAGTCTTCGGTAATCGTAGCCAGATGGGGGCGGGTACTGAATACCGTAACAGTAGATAAGTGTCTCAAGACATACTGATTCCGCCTACAGTGTAAGTCAAATTGTTAGCGGCTTATTTTATTTTTAAAACTATTTACCTAAGTTTGGAGTACTGCTCGGTTTATTATAAATTCAGGTGTTATATTTGTGTCACGTTTCAAGTATGACAATAACACAGTGTTAATGAAATCAAAGATTTGATTTAAATAAGTCACTCAGCTCATATTACAGATGAAATCTATTATGCCACCTCCAGCTCTAATAAGCTAAATTTCGTGTCTCTAATCTAAACAGTTCGAATGGCACAGCACATCACTAGCTGCAGACCACAGGACAGTCGTGTCAGGGTTGCGCGATATCGTAAAATGTAGGCACATAAACCTAATTGGATGACAGTACCGTTTATGGACACCACTTGAGTTGGACATTGACAAATATATCAGTGCTGGATGTTTGAACATATGTATATGCATATTTCCATACATACATGAATACTGAATGAACATATAACGTACATGCGAATGGAAAATGCTTACAAATCCTGGATTAATTGAACGCTAAGTAAATTCACATATGTATGTTTAAAGATTGTTTTAATCACAGATTAAAAGATATGAAATAAAATAAAATCTAGAGAAATATATATACATAAAAATTTTCGACATATCTCATTTTATTAACGCAAGGAATGGAATCGATGGGATTATTACTACCAATAATGATTTTGTTAATTTATTTTATCACTGTGTCATGACATCTATACGAGCAATCCACAACAGCAGATCGTTTAAAAATGCTTATTATGTTAGGAAACAAAACTACTGCCCAACTCTTATAAAATAATAAGTAAAGTATTGAATAAGAAATGAAAAAATCTGTATCATTTAAGTACCTCGACGTTTTTTCCTAATTATTTACGATCTTTAATATTCATTAACAGCGTAATGTTTCTATGAGTTTTGCTACTTGAGAAGGTGTACCGAGATGAAGCAAATATAGATTTTTGCTTATATGTATATATGTAACCTAACGAGTAATGTCTATTTTATCTTTTTACTGACACACACAATACCTATATTCCAAATATAATGATAGACCAAATACAGCCAAGTAGAATTTACTTTGGTCAGTCCAAAGGTTCACTTCTTTTGTTTTTTTCCACAAGGCTCTTATTAATTTCTGTATTTTATGGAGTCAAGTTCCACTAACAGAAGGAAAACGCCCGTAAAAGCGTGGCGTGCCCGCGGAGCATGCGGTAATTTAGTATTTTGTCGTTTAATGTTATGGTAATCGGTTCCGTGGCAGTTTGATACGCTCTCCCTTTCACCCCACACCCTCGGTCATGGTGTAACCTCTTTATTTTAGTGAATTCCGATGCCATTGTTCTAAATATTTGCATTTAATGTGACAGCAACACCAATGCTACAAATGACATCGTTGATTGCGCAATAAAATTAATTATAAGGTATTATTTAAAAAATATTTTTGATTTTGTGGTTTATTGAACACCGATGTTGTTTAATTAAATATGCGTATTTTATTGTTACTTATTAATAGCTAAAAATCAATATATCTAAAAAATAAGATAATTTATCCTAAAATGCTTGTGAAATTGAGAATTATAAACAATAAAAGAGTCATGAAATAGTAAAATTTTAATAATATAATAACATAACTTTAAATAACAATCTCTTTAATAATCTCCGTTTTTACGATTCACTCAATATAACATTATCGTAATTTTATAGGATATTGTAATGCCAATTTATATAACGAAATAAAAAATGAAAATAAATAGATCTAATAGTACTGATCCGTGGAAATTAAATAAATACTCTTGTTCATTATGTAAGTCTGGAATTATTGTGGCCTAGTACTGGCTGTCAGTTTCACTGACTTAGGCTTACAATTAGTGGAACTAAGCTTTTCAATGCTATAATAATTCTAAATTATTAATATTACTTTATACATTTACTTCGTAGTTTGTAATATCTATTTTACTATTAACAGTTACGTTCACATGTATAAATTATGTAATTAAACTCACGTATATTTTCAACTTTGATAAAAAACACGTGAGTTAATTTGATACATAATTAAATCTAGTTTATACATGATGTACTAAAGATTCGGATACGATTAATATGTTGTCGATATCGATACGAATAAAAGTACAACCCTAGTACATCTTGATATGCAAAACAAGTGGTACAATCTGATCGTGAGCAGCCGGTCACACTCCACATTTGGTGGCTCCGTTCCCTGTCGGCCAACACAAATATACATTTGGCTATTTGATAACTTATTGGTCAGCGTTAATTGCTCACAATATGCTAAATATTATACTCATACTGTAATAAACCTTATTAACAATTACGTACTCATTCAGATTAGGTTCGGCGAATAATACACTGAATATTGTTCGTTCTTAAAGTATTACTTATTGTAACTGGATTAGATATCCGTTTATTGAGTCCTGAGGAATTGAACATTAACGTTTATATATCACTTGTTGTAACGAGGAAGGAAAACATTGTAACTAACTCTACGCACAGAGTTTTCTATAATTTTTTCTATAGAAACAGACTATGGTGTTAATCTTCATCATTCTGAAAAGAGACCAGTGTTCACCAGTGGAACAATAAAAAAGTCGATGATCATAATGTCGAATTCTAATCTTTATTTTGTTTGTACAAGTGATTTAAAAATGTTTAAGGGGATAGTTAATCGTATTTAAGCTGACCTATGGTAATATTTTATAGTTTTATCGTCGTACCCCCAAAATTTCCCATCCCTAAACACTGGTAGCTGAGACGCCGCTTTTTAAACTGATATTCGCGTGTAACCAGTACTTTTTTGTTCGTAATTTTTTAGATTTTCACGGTGATCCGGTGGCCGATAGCATCGATTTTTGCCATGAGCACGCACCGACTTACTTAATTCCTGATTTACTACCGCATCATATTTTGATAAGTATTTTTAATTTGAATAAATTATGATTTAATGGTGTTATAGGTGCGTTATGGGAGGTTTAATCACAACCGTGGTGTTTCATGGTAGAATGTCGCCGTGGAATAGGGGCTGCTATTAACATTAGGGTTGGCTACGTAAAGGATAGGCGGTGATCAATTCCCTTTTGATAAGGTCTACCTCAAATTCCCAGAATAAGTCCTTCCACCTACGCGTTTTTATAATTTCTTCCAGTAACGAATCATGAAAAGAGTGTTTACTCAATAACTAGTTTCATTAATGTAAAGTTTAAGAAATTAATTTAAAAAAAAATGCTTTAAAATACGAATATTTTAATAGAATTTCAGGCAATTGATTAAAATTATTAAAGTTTGCTATTGTCTATCGTGTATCAATTCATTACTCGGTCTTAAAATTAAAAACAGTACAAAATAGTGCATTCAAAGTTTTGTGAAGCCCCAACAGCGTAACCTTTTGCACGAGGACGAAGTTGGTCTGTCTTTGGATTGTGGACAAGAGTGGAAAATGAGCATAGGTGTGTCTGCGCGGCAGTGGCACTTTATACAATCCAATGAAGCATTTAGCAGTCTGATAATGTGGCCAATAAAACTGTCGAGCCCCCGCATGCTCTTGACCCGCTGCGATCCTGCTCTCAGATTGGTTTATTTACGAGAGAAAACTGTTTTTTATTGTTTTTTATAAATTTCGGTACGTTTGAAAAGGATTTTATGTACGTACTTCTGTTGCGATATTGCAAGTAGCGAAACGTAAACCGGCCAGCGCTGACCCGATTGTCAAGATAACATACCTACAATTCTTCAAGCTCGGTATACGTACGTTTTGTTAGTGTTTTATATTTTTATGTAGTTTTAGGTATGATAACTTTATTTTCATCATCATCATCAACCTATCTCAGTCCACAGCTTTATTTTTCTTCACACGAATGTTTCCATTGGTTTGACTAAAAGTTATTACACAAAATTTATAAAATATATTAAAAAAAATTTAATTGCAACAATTTATGAACATAATTATAATTTATCGATTTAAACATCGATATTGTTTGTTATTTCACATTTATACGTAGAAAAATTTAACTGTTAGAATGTAAACAAAGACTAAAATCATGCATTTTAAAATATCCTGATTTATGGTTACAATACTAAGAATACAGTATGTTTGTAATTTAAAAAACGATATACCTACGTCATTCGTAGCTTCACGAAGAGTTTAATAACAAAGTTGATCAAATTATGTATTAATAATATGTTTTGTTTTTGTTTCAGGGAACTGTTCACAAAATGCCTCACACAGGTAATTACTCAGATTACATTATTGTAACAACCAATTCTACTGTCATTAGGTATTTACTGTTCGTGTGCATTGATCTCAAACATGTTTTAATTTTAAGAAGATATAAAATAGGAAAAGGCCGTCGACTTGTTGTTATATTAAATTCGTGTAATAATATGAAAATTCAACAAAAGGGCATACCAATTCTCTCATATGTCAACATCAAACACGGATAAAATCAAAATAACACAAACTTCAGCGGCTCCCGAGCCGAGTAGCTTGAAAACGACGTATCAGATCTTAATTAACTCAAACGAGGTACACATCGACTGGTCCGAGGGGCAGAGATACCTAAGAATTTACCTCACGCGTCGAAATCATAAGCGTTTCAAAGAACCCCTTATCACGGTCGGCCCATTAATGGTAATTAAGGGAATCGAGCCGAATCTCGTATCCAGATAGTATCGGATCTGTATCGGCCCACCCGCCACAGACCGACTCGATTTCTAATTCATTATATACCCGTATGCTCAAATTCTCCTTACCAGTGAACTCGCGTCCACTGCTTTGCGTTTTAGCAAGCGCACGAGTTCGTACCTATTTCGAATTATGTTTTTGAACAATGCAACTTTGGTGGATTGAAAAAATGTACTGGATTTGTTCGCGACGAGAACAGTTCCGATTATATTTCGTTCATTACATTCAGTCTACGCGTTCCTACAATTTATGTTTCTATTTCGCTTCGTTGTATGGCGCATTGCTTTCCTTGTCCAATAGTGGAACTATGAAGGTTGCTGAGTCGTTAAGAAACTGGTAGAGGCCCTTACTTAAGATTCACCTGCGAAATCGCTATTGCTACTCGTACATTCAACCTTTTCCAAAGTGCTAAGGTCGCGTCGTAATATTTGAGTTTCAAAAGTGTAGTGACAGAGCAGTGATGTTACATTAATAAACTAACATGAATGACCTATTAAGAGTAAAACAGTCATAAAAGAGAACATGAGGAACATAGCCGGTGCAAATCCTTTGTCTCTGCTTACGCGTATGTGGAATAGGCGTGACTGTATGAATGTTGTAGGGATTACTTAACACTTTGTATAAAATAAAAACTTTTGCTCGCATATTCTTTTAATACATTTATTGATTGATAATATTGTTCCCTCAAATTAATCTATTATGTGCTATCTGAACCGAGTTGTTAATGTATGGTAATGTGGAATCAATTATAATCTGGCTTCCGCGGGCCAAGTTCGAAAGGTGGCAGTTTGAATTTTACGGAAAATACAGAAGACGGTAAGTACGGATGTCAGACACATGTCTGCGATCAATAAAATATCATGTTTATAGTAATATCTCATGTTGAAGCCATAAATGTGATCGTATCAGAATATTAGACAACGATCAAGTTTTTAGACATGGTTCCGAATATTTTAATATATTTTCGAGATCACACACGACGTTTCCGATATTCTAATTAATTTTAAATCATTTTATGTCTATTTATGTATAATAGATTAATGCAATAAATTGAGCCCACCCGCTTCATTCATTGGTTGTTCAGGTAGAATGTTTTGACGCAACTTGCTACTATAGAACTGTTTCATTAAAATATAAAGCGTATAATGACGCTTGTGGGATCACTCAATGTTACTCTGCGAACAAACGTACCGGTCTCGTTTGTCTTGTGTTAACTATGGATATTTAAGATATAGATACTCGTACGAGTATATCATAAGAACCGAATCGTATTTATTCGTTTCTTATATATATATTAATACGCGAAGCAAAACCTTTGCACCTTTTTTTAGAGAAAGAGACCCTAGAGAAGGAGAGCAGAATGCTAATATTTGAAGTGAACCTTCTTTATCGACGTATGAGAAAAATTGTATAGCAAATCGTCACGACTTTCGGTTACGCGCCATATTGTTTTTAATTTTATATATTTCCAACAAATGGCGGTGTTACTGTAGACGGGTCCACTGTAAAAAGAGATTTTAGTAACAACTTAGTTATTTTAGGCAAGTCTATCTTACCGATAAAATTAATAATGTGAACTATGAAAAGTAATCTTTGGAACACTATTTTTATTACAGCGTTTTCGGGAAAGAATAAGTATACCAAAAACTAACTCATATTAGCCAATGTGCATCAAAGAAACTTTAATATAATACAAATAAAACTCTACAGTATAAATAAGGGGGAAGATTGTCTTATTAAAAATTCAAGTCTCATAAATTTAATTTTTCCAATTTAAAATTATTACCAATTTAAATATTTGGCACTTATCTTCTCATGTATGTTGTTAAAGTCTGACAACTGATTAATACATTACCTAATACAGTGCTATTGTGACCGAGCTAAGCTCGGTATTTTTTCGATTTTTTTAGATACGATACGAATTAGATGCGTTTGATAAAGGGCCCTCAATTAAAGTTTTACTAACAAAAGAAGGAAGTTAAAAAAAGGGAAAAAATAAAATGTAAAGCATATGCTTATGCATAGTTTATGTTTAAGTCTGTGGTCAAGTTGATAATAGATTAATATTGTTTCTCTTGAATATATAATATATTATTTGTAATATGTTTTACAAATACCTTAAATTCAATTAAATAAACCATTTATTATTTAAGTTCCCATTGTCAATGTAGGACATGAGACGTCAATAAAACGGCAATAATAAATAATCAATAAGTAGCACAGAGGAAAGATATATATGTAAGCGTAGTCTTTGACATTAGAATCTAGATAACGTTCAAACTGTTTTTTTTATGATTTACGAACAAAATTCTACCGCTACTGGGGCCACTAGTTTTATTTATTTTTTCAAATAGTAGTCTGTTTGTTTCTGGACTTGCGCCCTTTAGACATATATTTTTAAGTGGACATTGATATAACTAAAATTTCTTGTAACGTGTTTATATGTGTTTACGACTGAGTTCAAGCAGAAATTATTCGGACGTATTTAGCCTAATATCAAACCCGAAAACCCAATGCAGTCTAATATCTTTTTTCGAGGGAAACCTTGAAAAGGGTGGTACGGTACCCGGCATTTGTACTGCACTAAAATCCGCTAATAGTAGGGATTTGGGATCTCCGACGGAACGCGACTGTACCTGGTATCAAATACCCGGCAACTGTCATGCCAAATGGCTTGTAAAATCTCAGTTCAAACCTTCCCAATCCAAATGTAACACCCCGAAAAGTTTTCCTCGCTGGCAATATATTACATTTAAGTGAACAAACAGTGTTACGCGTTAATGGCGTGAAAAAAATGACTGCTCAGTCGCCGTGGGAGACCGGCGCGCATTCCGGCGGCGTTGTTCCGGCGCTTCTTAATTACTGCCACCAGCTCGGCCGAGTGTTTATCCACTTTATTTATATTCTCCACACGTCGTACATTAATATTGTTTAACTTCATAAAGATTTTTAATAGCGTAACGCGGAAAAATCGCATGTTTGATCCTTCAAGTAACAATTGCTTTTTCCTACTCTATCCAACTTTCGATTCATTAAAATTACATTTTTGACTAGATTTAATCCAGGTTTTTAGATTTATTTAAAGACAGCACCAAAACTCTTATTATTTAAACGTCAGAAAGGCCGTCATCGTTGATTTAAGTTCAAAAATCTATTTACGATTTTAATAAACAAAGTATTCGTTTCTCGTATTTCAAATAAATATATGTAATGAAGGGCAATATTCATAATACTGAGCTTTACATTCAGAAATTTGCACACTTTAGAGTTATCCGTTATGTTTTCTAAGGCTTGTATTTCTACCAACCTGCACTTGGCCAGTGTGGCTTTAACCCTTCTCATTCCGAGGGCGTACAAATGTCTAACTCTAACACCTAGCTGTTAAGTCTAACGAGTCTAACATTTACAGGAACTACATTATTTTTCTCATTGTCATACAAAACCCTCATGTACTATATTACTTACGTAACATCAACGTAACATCACGTCTGTAATCCCCGAAGGGGTATGCAGAGTACGTATACATAAAAAATAATGCGGACTATTAATTTTATGGGGGCTGTAATAAACATAGTAACGTTTGAAAATCAAACAGCATTATATGTATAGGAAATGATTGTATGCCTCACGTGACACCCGTTATCAGCGGAGTGGATCAGGTGGCAGTCTATAAACGCGTTCTCGGACGTCTTCGGACGCGCATTGACGAATTAACTTACTGGTATGTGCGCTTAGCTACGACACGCAGTGAGTTCACTGTGGACGTGGCGTGTTCATTTAAAAATCGAGCAAAGAGAAGTTATGTCTTCAAAATTAAATTCTGAGTCAAATTAAAATTTATTCAAAATTAAATTCCAACAGGAATCAAATACGAAGCGGTACTGTTAAATTCATTCAATGCTCGTTTCGTATTTCTGTCGTCTTAATCGTCATCGTCAAACTTTCAATTATTTTTTTCTCTTCCCTATCACAGGTAATGTATTACAATATAATATAGGCAGTATTTGACTTCAGAACCCTGTAGAGGTAGACAGAATACAAAACTGGACTATCACTGTTATAACATAGAACAATTGTCTTCAATT